>JADLZK010003949.1:0-13914 GCA_015847255.1 Hyparrhenia diplandra
CTACTACTCTAGTGTCATATAGGAACATCTGTCTTTTATCGGGGAGTCCTCTACTAGAGCATCCACCATGGGGATGGACGACGAACCAGCAAACAAGAAAAGATAAAGCTCAACTAAACAATTTAAAGCATAATGAACAATAGACATAAAAGACTATATGAACCACAGATACTTACTTAGCCAAGATCCTACTAAGGCGCCAAGTAGATGCTCGTAGAGGTACAAGCTTGGGGAGACACCGACAAGTCTGGCACTTACCTGCTCTCCCTCACATCTCTCCACTACTCAACTCTATAGCTAGCTAGGGCCTAAGCCCATTGGAATGTTGCTCAAGTGTATATGGTGGTAGCTCTTCTTCCTTGTTGTGTTCCTTTTATAGGTAGAGGAGAGGGGGATCCATGGAAAATGTCCCTCCCTACTTGGAAGGTTCCAAACTGACCTCAATACCGCCCTATAGGTTCATTCAATCGGAAAGCACACCCGAAACCGACACGAGGGAGGTGGCATATGACAACCGGCCAAAGATGGGGCGAGCGGGCTCGGTGGGGTTCTGGTTGGACTCGGGTTGGCTCGATCGGCGAAGTTTGGTGAGTGTGCTCTTGGGCTGGTTTTGGGCCATGGCGGTGCTTTGGTCAGTTGAGTCATTTAGTTGGGCCTTGTGTATGTTTTTCTTGAATGCGCCTTCCTTTCTATGTATTTTCAGGTTTTCTCCTACAAAACATATATTCTACCAAAACTTGTGGGCCCGATTAGTTGTAAGCTCCATTCTAGAGTTTGGTAATCATTTTTATATTATTTTATAAAGATATTGGCGGTATAAATGTGTGTTTAGGACCGCCAACGACGCTAGCGGTGGCGCTAGGGCTAGGGCGAGGGGAAGGTCTTTGGGAGAGAAAGAGAGCGAGACATTGGCGTGTTTTTGAGAGAAGCGGCGGGGGATAAAACCCTTTCGGCTCTTCTTTCTTGATTGCTAGTATTTATAGTCAATGATACTTCACTCCAAAGCAACCTCGGAGATCCGTATAAGATTTGATTTTTCTTTCCTAACAAACTCAAACTCTAATTGATTCTTTCCAAATCTACTTGGACTTGATAAGGCAACTTGATGATAGCGGACGGGATTAGCGATGGTGGCCCCGGATGTTCCCGAACCACCTTTGCAACACCACATGTCTTTGTTCACCTCGACGTGTATCCGTTTTAGGGCACCACGTTGGGCGCCCGACCCCCCTTCTTGGCCCCTTGTTAGCTCGCTTATTCTACCAGAAGTTGCGGCCCGTATTTGGACATGTGACAATTGCATGTTGAGATAAAACTCATAGTGGGGACTAACTTTGTAAGAGATATTAATAGATTAGGCTATGCGAATCGAATATTGCAGCAAAATAAAACAAATTGTGCAAGTTCGTCAGCAAGTGAGGAGAATCAATATAGGAAAAGACTTTGGAAACTAAAAATTCCTCCTAAAGTGAAAGTGTTTTGGTGGCGGGTGATTGAAAGGTCCTAATGGCTAAGGGGGGGTGAATAGCCTATTAAAAATCTACAAACAACACTAAGCAAGGCGGTTAGTAAATAAGACGGCGTAGCGAATAAGCAAATGCTTCAAGCTAATTATGCAAGCCTCCTAGCAATTCTAGCAATTCTAATATCTCTAATCACAAGCAAAGGCTAGGTTGCTAGGTTACTCCTAGGTGGACAAGATATACTAACTAATTCTACCACTAGGAGCTAACAAGGCTAAGCTAACTAAGCAAGCTACTCACACTAAGCACCCTAACAAGAAATACTACCAAAGTAATGCAAAGAGGTGCTAAAATACAATACCACCGGTGTAGTGTCGAGGTTGTAGCCAATCACCGTGATCACCAAGAAATCTCCAACGAGCAAGAACAAATGACACGATGATTTTTTCACGAGGTTCACGCGTGCTTGCCGGCACGCGCTAGTCCCCGTTGTGGCGACACACCCACTTGATGGTTGCCAAGCTTAATGGCCGGTGCCAAATCCCCGGTGGGAGCTCAAGCACACCAATCACAAGAGGGGGTACAACAAGCCACGAGCAATCCACTAGTGCTCCTTTCGCGAATCTCCCGTGGGGTAAGGAACGACCCCTCATAAACCACCGGTGTGGTCTCGAACAAGCTCCAATCGAGCTCAACACCGCCTCTTGCTCCAAGCCGCTAGGGAACCGGGCAAATTCCCAAGAAAACAAGAATCCCGCGGCTTCTCCAAGAATGAAGTGCCTCTAGATGCAACCGATGATGCAATGCACTTCCATCACTCTCAATCTCACCAAGGATTCGAGTTAGGGATGGAGAGATGAGTGGAGAGGAGTCTCACAAGCTCAATAGCAAGTTGGAAGCTTCAAATGTGTAAGAGAGGGGGCTAGGAACCGGGCAAACCCATATATATAGCCCCACTCACGAGATAGAGCTGTTGGCCTTCAAATTGGGTTGTTGTCATACCGGCCAGGACCTTACCGACCGGACTCACCCGGCGAGTTCGGTCGCGAGTCCGGTCAAAGCGTCTGGTCGACGCGTCGGCAAAATTCCGTCTCAGAGAGCTCTCTGCCGGGGCCTTGGCCGAGCCTCCGGTCGGTCGCGTCCCGTCAGCACTCATTATAGCGTCCAGGTTACCTTGGAATCAGCAAGTCTTCATCTTTTTCGTTGCTCTTTGCTTCAACTTTGCTTCACCTCTTGCCATAGGTTGCCAACACGTCCAAGATGATCACGTTATCATGCATGTTAGCTCGTCGATAAGTTAGGCAAGATCGAAGTTAGTGCTCTCATTTTCCTAAATGCAATATGCAAGTCAATTGGACCTAGAAGCACTTCACCAAAGGATTGTCGCGGCATTCCCTCTTGATAGTCGGCTATCTATCCTATAATGTGATCACACGCTCTATCGTGTCTTGATCACTAAAAGGAAAACCCTATCAAGATACCTTTGCCTTGATCTCCCGGGTTCCTCTCAAGCTGATCATCGAGCTTGACGATCCATCAAGTCCACCGACATTGTCCATGTTCATGATCATCGTGCTCCTTGTCATCCACCTAATCCTATCTTAAGTCATACACTTAGAGCAAAGGATTAGTCCACAAGTGTGTCATCAATTTCCAAAACCAAACATGAGATTTTAATCTCCCCCTTTTTGGTAATTGATGACAACCAAAAACACAAAGATTTGAAATAAAATTCAATTGAACTTGAATTGCTTGTCCATAGCATTTTGATCAAGAATCAAGGATTGGACAAACATTTCAAGGTTCGGTTTTGGTAGTAGTAGCTCCCCCTACATATGTGCTTCCATGTGTTTGGATTAATTTGGTACATATGTATGGATAGAAATCTTGGGGAGAGATACTAATACCAAAAGAGATGCTAAGGTTCTAGAATTCGGACCTTTGAAGCGTGAAACCATCAGAGTCCTTAGCATCAATGTAACTAGACAATCATCAAAACTCAACATACCCCATGAGATCAACATTATAGGCTAAAATGTGAGCTTTGTCTAGATACATCCTATGCATGCTAGTTGGTCAAACACCAATCAATTTTCAAAAACTAGCATACACCAAGCAATCATGTATATTGAATTTAAATTGACAATGCAACATTTCATTATGATCATGCACATACAAATGCATAAATAGTCTATGAGCTTGCTCCCCCTATTTGTGTGATCCTTTCCAACATCTTTGTGACTTATTTCTCCCCTTTTGTCAACAATCACCAAAAAGGTGTAAATGAGAGAAATCAAGTCAATCAAAGTATCACATGTGGTCTCATCTAGATCACTTGTCTTTCCATGTATTCAAGTTTGAACCAAGGACAAGCTTTTTCACACCTCATATGCATAAGGGTTATCTTGCACCATGTTAGAATACACATCAATAGCTCATTTTTTAGAGTTGACACTAGGATTGCAAGCCCACAAACAATTTATATGCCACCACTAGTTCATAAAACCATTCAAAGCTATAGTGGTGCCACACATACATTGAAATTATTTTATTTTCCATAATGAGCCTAGTAAGCATGCATGATGTCTAGATGCACTAATCAAGTCCTTAGCAACATATGAATGCCATGACAACCAACTTTTACCTTGGGTTTGTCGAAGGAGAGGCATGTCATATAAGTGGGGTGCATCGACTCAAGTTGGAGAAGTCAATAATGTTCAATTCTCCCTTTAGCATGCAAAACCTCTTCTCATCAAGTGGCTTGATGAATATGTCGGCTAGTTGATCTTCGGTGCCAATGCCCATGATACAAATGTCACCCTTTTGTTGATGATCTCTTATAAAGTGGTGCCTTATATCAATGTGCTTTGTTCTTGGATGTTGAACCGAATTTTGGGTCATCTTCCTTGCACTTTCATTGTCACAATACAATGAGACTTTGTCAAATGTGAATCCAAAATCCTTCAATGTTGACCTCATCCAAAGCAATTGAGTGCAACAACTTCCCGCACTAATGTATTCGGCTTCGGCGGTTGAGAGAGCAACACTATTTTGCTTCTTTGAAGACCATGATACTAGTGACCTTCCAAGGAATTGACATGTGCCACTTGTGCTCATTCTATTGATCTTGCACCCTGCATAGTCGAAATCCGAATATCCAATCAAATCAAACTTGGATCCCTTTGGATACCATAGTCCAACATCTTGTGTGCCCTTCAAGTACCTCACAATTCTCTTTGTTGCCTTGAGGTGACTTTCTCTTGGATCGGATTGATATCTAGCACACATGCCCACACTAAATGCTATGTCCGGTCTTGATGCGGTAGCATAGAGCAAACTTCCAATCATAGACCTATACTTCTTTTGCTCAACCATGTTGCCACTTGGATCGGGGTCTAGGCTTCCATTTGTTGCCATTGGTGTGGACATTGACTTGGCATCTTGTAGATCAAATTTCTTGATCATGTCTTTGATGTAATTTTCTTGACTAATGAATGTGCCATTCTTCAATTGCTTGATTTGAAGTCCAAGGAAGAATGTGAGTTCTCCAAGCATTGACATTTCAAACTCATTGGCCATCATCTTAGCAAACTCTTCACAAAACTCTTGGTTGGTTGACCCAAAGATAATGTCATCAACATAGATTTACAACACAAACAAGTCTTTTCCAATCTTCTTGGTGAAGAGAGTGGTGTCCACCTTGCCCATCTTGAACCCTTTAGAGAGGAGAAAATCTCTCAATCTCTCATACCATGCTCTAGGTGCTTGTTTCAATCCATACAAAGCCTTCTTCAACTTATACACATGGTTGGGATACTTCTCATCTTCAAAGCCCGGTGGTTGTTCAATATAGACCAACTCATTGATGAAGCCATTCAAGAATGCACTCTTCACATCCATTTGATAGAGCTTGATGTCATGTGCACATGCATAAGTGTTGGTAAAAGTTATCCTACAGAAATATTTATAATTTGTATAGTCTGCAAGCGAACAGAAACGATGAGCACTTCACCCGGGAGAGGGTTTTAAATATCGAATCCACAGGGAGAATGGTGTGAGAATAATGAGACAAAACTAATCCCTGAGATAATAGGAAGGAACTAGAGTTCAGATAAAATGTGAGAAGATTTCTATGGTTGTCTAATTTATATCCTTATAAGGCTTGAAGATATTTCTTAATGGGGACGTACTCAAAGGAAAGTAAGGGCGAAACTTACTATTCCCCCAGTAACTATGTCCTACGCGTCCGGCAAAATTCCGTCTGCAGAGCTCTCTGCCGGGGGACCGCCGGAGCCTCCGGTCGGTGCGTCCGGTCGCGCCATTGTGCGTCCGGTCACCCTGGAATCAGCAAGTCTTCATCTTTTTCGTTGCTCTTTGCTTCAACTTTGCTTCACCTCTTGCCATAGGTTGCCAACACGTCCAAGATGATCACGTTATCATGCATGTTAGCTCGTCGATAAGTTAGGCAAGATCGAAGTTAGTGCTCTCATTTTTCTAAATGCAATATGCAAGTCAATTGGACCTAGAAGCACTTCACCAAAGGATTATCGCGGCATTCCCTCTTGATAGTCGGCTATCTATCCTATAATGTGATCACACGCTCTATCGTGTCTTGATCACTAAAAGGAAAACCCTATCAAGATACCTTTGCCTTGATCTCCCGGGTTCCTCTCAAGCCGATCATCGAGCTTGACGATCCATCAAGTCCACCGACATTGTCCATGTTCATGATCATCATGCTCCTTGTCATCCACCTAATCTTATCTTAAGTCATACACTTAGAGCAAAGGATTAGTCCACAAGTGTGTCATCAATTTCCAAAACCAAACATGAGATTTCAGTGATGCATAATTTTGTGCCTGTTAAAGCTAATCTGATGCAAAGGCGCATGGAAAAGCAAGGTTCATGCCCTGAGTGTGGTTCTCAAATTGAAACTGTTTATCATGCTTTAGTTGAGTGCACCTTTGTGACCATGTTCTGGCACTCTTTCTATGAACTTTTTAATATTAAATTGCCTAGAAGCATCCAACAACATGGTCCTTTGATTTATTAGACAAATCTTTTTGTCCTGACGCAAATTGTGGGGCCATTTTATGTGGTGTGTGGGCAATTTGGACAGATCAAAATAAAAGGCGCCATGGAGAGACAAATATGAATCATGTACAAGCTTGTAGATGGGCGCGAGAATTATCTTCTGATCTAGTTGATGTGGATAAAAGTTTGGCATGGACCAAGGATAATGCACAGATTATGAAATGGACCCCTGCTCCTCCAGGATTTATAAAGGTTAATGTAGATGCTGCTTTTAAAGAGGAAAATCAACAAGGTGCCACTGGGGTAATAGTTCGTGATGAAAATGGTCATGTTGTAGCGGCCAAATGCAAATGGTATGATTCAATTCCAAATGTTTTGACTGCTGAAGCCTATGCAGCACGTGATGGAGCTTTTTTGATGAGCTTGATAAATCATCCAAAAGTAATTTTAGAGACTCATAATTTGGAGCTTTTAGCCTTGTGGAGAAGTAAAACCAGTAACAGGTCTTCTATCTTGCCTGTTCTTTTGGAAATTCAAGAGCTTAGTGGAAGACGTATATCCTTTGACTTATCTCATATCAAAAGAGAAGCAAACAGTGAAGCCCATGATCTAGCTAGAATTGCTTTTTCTTCTCATTTAAACCGTACATGGATGTATGAGAATCTAGGATGTAATCTTCCAAAGATCTATCCAGATGGTAATGGTGACAATTATTGATGTAATATAAGCTCTTGATTTTCTTTCTCAAAAAAAAAAAAAAGATTAGGCTATATATGCGAGAGCAAGTTTTATGGAACTTTCAATCTCGTTAAATGAAATGCCACATGCAAAATTGATGAAAGTGCATGATGGTAGATGAGGGTTCTGTTTCGTTCGGATGAAACCTTGTGCACACAATTACCACGCCCCCTGTGAAGAGAGATTCATTTCATCCCCACACCTTTTGATCTCAACATCATGCAAACAATTGAATGCTATGGTTAATCTATAAACCCATGAAATAAAACTGTGCATTGGAGGAGCTATGTCATGCACTGATCTAATCCTCCGAAGATGATGTGGAACTCGCGTGATAAAACACTATACTGAAAATGCCTAAGACACCAAATGGTAGATCCAACCAATATACACGTTTAGATTGGTAGGATAACTTGTCCAACAGTATGACACATATTCAGAGTTAGTTCATGATTTAGGTCGGTTTAGAACGCAAACAATTTTGCAATATTTCAGATAGGTCGCCACACTGATCTTTTTTTTTTCTAACTTTACCACACTGATCTTTATTTCGTAAGCTCAGATCATTGAGTTGACATTACAAACATGAACATGGATAGCACTGTTGCAAAAGTTTTTTGTGATTTCGAAAGGGGTGGGGTATGAAAGCAAACAAGGAGAATCACTTGCACGTTCGGCGTCTGAAAACCTGCCCTGACTTGGCAGATCCCCCGGTGATCCCGTTGCAGGACTTGCAGCCTTGCCCACTGTGTATTTTGTTTGGTTTATCCTCTCTCCATCTCCTTCACCTCTCTGGTCTCTGCTGCAAGAAGCTACTACTACCGATCAAATCCTTTCCTATCATTGCAACTCTCTCTCTCTCTCTCTCTCTCGTACATGTGTCACGGGCCAAGGGCAAGCATCGTCTCGTTTACTATATATATACATCACGATGCATAATTAATAAATGGTTATGTGTATACGGTGCCACATTATTTCGTACAAAGAATGAACTCACATGTGTAGCTTCTATTCGTACGTATGTACGTATGTGGTGCCGACATGCAGGCCAGTGCCAATACAAAAAAGCACTGGAAGAAGCTTCTAATTAGATGATGTGGAAGTCAGCGGCATGGACTTTCATCCACTGATCATGCATCCATCATCTCTACATTTCGTTTCACTAACTTCTGATATTTAGAAAGAATGTAAAGGATCCAATGATCAAATAATATGCATCTGTGGACACCGATCATGATGGATCGATCCATGATAAAAAATAATTCGTGCGTGCATGCATGGTAAAGGTGTTCTTGGAACTTGTCCACTCGGGTTTAAGTCCTCGACTCGGCACGAGTGCTTGTATTTTTCTGAATTTATTCTGGGATTTTTCAACGTTATGCTCTAAGTGGTAAACAACGCTCTCGTTGACAACAAGCCGTCAATGGTGACTTTAGAAATCTCCAGATGTATCGGCTCAGTCTTCCGAAGGTGCTCATAAGGGTAAGGTTTGCGTACGTGTGTTTATAGGGCCGGGGTGAGTGTGCGTACATGTGTGAGCATCTGCGTTGTGTTAATAGCATCGACAGTCGGTTTATCAGCAGAGTCTAAAATTGTATGAACTTGGACGTAAGTAATAAAGTAATAATAAGCATGTGCTTCCACGTCGCAACCGTGCTGCCGATTAAGATTATTGTTGGAGAACCGGTACGTTCTGAATGAGTTGTTGATCGATCAGCATGCATGGTGTGTGTTGCTGGTTTTGGTGACATATTTTGGACGACGACGAAGCAATATCGACGCTGACTAGAGGGAAGACAACCGGAAGTCCGGAACCAGCCGGGGTCCGGGCTAGGGCGTTACCATCCATATAGCGTACCAGAAGACATGCCTGAAGAGGGGTACGTTGCCTGTGTCATTTTCCCATGTTACTTTCTCACAAGGATATCCCGCGACAACCACTGCCAATCTGCCATGGCAGTATGCCACGTTCTTGTAACGGCAGCACATCTGCTGGGATACAGGACAGTGACGAGGTGTGCTGCTTTACCAACAGTAGCCGGTGTAGTACCATGCATGGTGTGAAGTAGTGGATCAGAATCGATCAAGATATATATAGTCAAGTTTATTTGCCCATGTTACTTAAAGGTGTAATGATCTCATGTAATCACATCCGTGTGCTTTTGAGGTTTTAGGAGGTTCGGTAATCCTTCGGTTACCGTTCTTCAAGTTTGAAAAACTCTATTCTGCTTAATGAAATATGTCATGCCTAGGCGTCATCAAAAAAAGAGTTTAATTAAGTCTAAGATTAATCAGGATACGTGAGATATTACACACCCATGCACCCTATATATAACTACATACATTCATTTATTAGTACTCCCCACCATCACAAATTTTAAGTTATTCTAAGAACTTGGAGAGTCAATCTCAAGTTTGACTAAATTTATGATAAGATAATAATATTTAGGATGTCAACAAAGGCGTTAATTATATTTACAATTTGGAATGGAGGGCGAGTGCTCTCTATAATATGCATCATCATCATCATGTGAGAAGGATGATTTTGGTGTGTGGAGCCACCAAGGAAGTGAGTCTAGCTCACTTGGTTGGGTGAGAGGTGTGGCAAATTAAGCATGCAACTACGCAGCTGGTTCAAATGGACTGAAGTTGGATGACTATTTCTCTTCCTAATGAAAAAACATCTAGTTTTTTTTAACCTAAAAAAAACATCTAGTTCCTCTTATATATCTTTGTTTTTATGTGGAGCCACCGGTCGATCGAGCCAGAAATGACGCAGTGCGCGCACAGGGAATTTTAGGGCTAGCTTCTGATGCTAGGGGCCCACGTACTGGTGGGTCTGGTGGATCCCTGCATCCAGGGCCTCACGGAAGCAGCCCAGGCCAAGCCAAACAGGCAAACAGCATCATATCTATCCCATCTTTTAGCAACGCACAGGCACTCCACCTTGCACGCCGTCGCTTGCACTCCTGTATACGTGTGATCATGCATATGTATATGCGCACCGATCCTAATAACACAAAAGGTACACAGATCGACACTAACAACACATTCTTGCTAGATGTTATATATTGGCCTGCGACCCATTTGATTGGAATGAAATTTGGAACGGGTATACTTAACCATGACGATATAATAAATCACTTGAAAAATAAATGTATTCGTTTGGTTGCAGACCTGTTACAAGATGATCAATTGGGACAGGCTCCACTTACAACATACCGTTCAAATGTAATCTAAAAAAAATGTATATTTATTATGTATATGCTCTTCATATGTATATATGTAGCACAACAGCTACACAAATATTGGAGTTTGTGTAAAGTCTAGATGAGAGAGTTACAGCTTCAGAAAGTTTGTATAAAGTCTGGATGATGAGAGAATTACACCTTCAGAAGGAGGATGAGCAGAGAAGAGACCCATGGCTCCATGCATGACTCTGCTACCTCAAGGTACACTTGCACAGAGGACAGAGGGATCGACGAAAAGATGCCAGCTTTTACGGATGTGAAGCAAAAGAATATGCCCATTGCATGCGCGTGCAGTGCATCCCTGTCACCAGCATGGCCCATCACACATTGACACGTACATATGTGTCGTAGTAGTATACTATACTTTAGGTCGATTGTTCCGAAACCGGAAACTCACGACTGCATATCAGTGAGCACGTAGCACATTCCTTGTACGTACTAACACGGTTGTGCTCGAATGAATAGGGTGCCCACGACTGCCTCATGGTGACCATCCCCACTCAAACTTTTTTTTTTTTTTGGCAATGTAGCCATGTAGAGAGCTCTTAGTTTTTTCCTCGGGCGAACCTTATTCCTAGGGCTCTTGTCATGGGCCTCATGGCCCCTTTTTTTTTTTTGGTTACGGCACTTCCGGTGTGCAGATAAAGCGAACCGTGGCGAGAGGGAATGGGAGCAAAGTATTGCGAACTAAAACGAACTACTGAAACAGTATTGCGAACTAAAACGAACTACAATTGTGCTACTGAAAGGAACGATAGAGTCAATTTGTCGATTGCAGCGGAGCCGACAGAATTCCGGGTTCGCCTGTGTACGATTGCAACATGCTGTGCTAGGCCACGAGCGATCACAAAGCGTGTCGTGCGAGGCGTCGGCCATCCGCTAGAGTGGAGTAACGTCCGCACCGTGAGCCAAGGGTGTACCCCCATTTTCCCCACTATGTTCATAACCAAATAGACCCATCTCATAGGGGTAGAGTTTGTGTACATGTGTTCATACGATGAGTGTGCGTGCGTGTTGTGAGCATCTAGGCTAAAAAAAATGGTGCGAGAAGCAAAAGCCTAGATTCCATATAGGGCATGTTTGGTTCATATGCTCCCCTTATGCATGCATTAGTTGGTGAGTCGAGGAATAGTTCGGCCCATGCGTCGGCCTCAGTTTACGCAGATTGCATGCGTTAACAGTCTCACTTTTTATTTGTTCATCCGCTCATTCAATCTCACCAAACCTCTTTTTTTTTTTTTTTTTGAAATACGGATACAACACTCGTCTGGCAACCAAACACACACACACCCGATAGCCATAGTAGCTCAGGGCTCGGCCTCTGCCTGCTCGCCCATTTGCGCCCCTGACAAGATCGATCGATGCACGATGCATCTATCCATGACAGACCCTGACGATGCATGTGCGTGCGTTCATGGACATGGATCGATGTAATCCCCCGACCCGATGCTGCGTTTTCAGATATTCCTACCACGGGATCGATGAGACGCTGCGCGCCTCTCCTTCACTAGTTCCCCTGCCCTACGTACGTACGTACGCCCGCCAGGCGCCGTCGCCGTCGCATCCAATTATTGGCACGCGCACGCGCACACACCCGTCCAAGGGCACGCACGTACCTAATGGCAGACGCACCGAAAGCTAAGCCGCCCTTCTCCGGTTCTGCCTGCCTCCAGGCTTCGTACTACCAGTACATACTGGCCGCGAGCACAGACACGCATGGTCCTGTTCTTTCCGTCCGTCCATCACTCTCTTCAGACGCTCACCGCTCCACCAGCCTGCTGCTGCAATGGATCGCAGCGAGCTTGATTCAGCTTCAGCCATGGAGCCATGGATAATGGGTTATATACACCCAACATTCCTTTACAGAAAGGCACGGCAGGCACCAGGCATAGCTAGTGCTGGGCCACGGCAGGGCAATGGCACCACCGGCTGGCTGTGTGCCACTTCCAACGTTGTAGCGTCGCACATGCATGACATGCCACAACGCCTGCCGGTCGGGCCGGCCAGCCCCAGGCATAGCGACGACGCGTCCCGTCCTGCCCGTACCGTTAACACACGAGGCGACGTTGACGTTACACCAGGGGATCAGAGCTACAGCGCGCGGCCAGCCTGCTCCCGACACGAGGAATTTTCCGCAGCGTCCGACCCATCAACTAACCCCGCCGCGCACGCCACCTAGGCACAAGCGGCAGGGAAGGCCGGCCGGCGCGGCCGGCGGCTAGCCTGCCCTGCCCTGCCTGCTGGTGTGGTGTTTGCTAGGAATTTCATGGTCCTTGGCCTGCGGCTGTCGTTGCAGCCACAGCGACGTCGTCGTCGACGGTGACGACGATCTCGTCCGGGACGGCGGGCGCCATCGGCATGTTGGGCAAGGCCCCCGACCGCTCCTTGGGCGCCAGGCGGGTCCTTTCGACGAGCCAGCCATGGACAGACTCGTGCACGTCGGACCCAAAACCATGCAGCTTGATCTCTCCGGTCATCTGGATCATCATCACAAATAGCGAACCAATGCTCAAAATAATCCAGCTTATGTATGATCAACACTAACGAAGTTCACGAGAGGTCCTTGGAGCTTACATGGGTGACGATGGCGTATAGTGGCAGCGTGATATAGCTGCAGATGACTTCGATGATCACCCTGTAAAAACACCACACAATTCACTGTCAGGAGTGATGCCATCGACAGGGCAATGTTGTACATTTCTCAAGCAATCCAAACTTCCACTGACCCGATAACAAGTCTGGAAATGGCATAAGGCTTCCGTTCCATCATGCACGAATCGAACCCTTCTGATACCTATGAAGTGATTATAGTTAGCTCCAAGCAGGTCAGATCCATGGAAAATTAAGTGAACATTAGGGGACATGATGCACATTACCAGAACCCAGAAGAAAAACCCAATCTCGAACGAATTCTGGAACAGGATGAAATGAATCAAATGAAGGACGAGTTCAGGCTTGTGAAACCAGAAATGGTCCTTGGATGGCTTTATTTTTGGAGCTTGCGCTGTATCGTTGGATAATGATGCCGCTGCGTCTTGAGCCAACCGAGTAATAATGTGCTCTAGTTTGGCGCCAACAATAAGTAACAGCTGCAATTTACCACTTTATTTAGGGATGGCTCGCATTCATTCAAATAAATAGTGTTTGTAGTCAAACTTCTTGGATATGACAGTTAAGGGTTCAAAAATGAAAGGCCGAAGGCTCTCATTCAAATTAAGTGTTTGTAGTCAAACTTCTTGGACATGACAGTTAGAGTTCAACAATTAAAGGACGAATATCTGAATTCAATCAACACAAAGCGGAAGGAACTGTATTGTACTTACAAATAGAGGCAAGAAAGCTAACCAGAAGTATGTGTGCCATCCTGCATTTTGACAGCAAAGCAACAGAAAGGGGGTAAATAGAATCACAACAGATAGTTAGATGTG
>JADLZK010003950.1:0-12815 GCA_015847255.1 Hyparrhenia diplandra
CCTAATGGTTACCTGCTGAACCATGGGGTGTAGCTGTGTTGGGCATCGAAAGCTACTTTTGCTGAAGACGCCCTTGATATGTGAAGGGAGTAGATGTATACAATTTCGTTTTTGGCCATTTTGGTCTTATGTTGATTGATTATCCATTGATGCAAAGCACTTGAGGATAGTTCAGCTTCAGCTGCAAGCCTGCAACTATTGCTGCTCGGCGTTAGATGTGGTAAGCTGGTAGAAATTTAGTTCTTGGCATAGAAGAATTTCATTTTGTTCTAGAATGGTAGCTATTCATGTTCGTTTTGGCTTTGATGCCTTCCAAGGACTCACCTCTGATATCTGACATTTATAGGATATTAACTCTTGATGCAGGTAGCATTTTAAATTAATCTCACTATCAGACGTGCACGAAAAAGTTAGGCATCAGATCTACATCCACCAAGAGTTGCGTATGTAAAGATGCCACTTTTTATTATTGATAACAGCTGGTGTAAACAATCACTTGGAATATGTCCTTGGGCAAATGTTTATTTTTTTCCATAATAAGTTACAGATTCAGATATTGTTATTGTGTTGGTATTTTTGACAATGACGTATGGGATTCTTTGAATTCATGTGCAGCGGTTATGGTACTTCCCATCAGCAACAATATTGGGAGAGATTCTTTATTTATTTGGTTATGTTCTTGCACATTACCAGAGCAATCAAATCTGTCTACAGTGTTTTGTTAAGAGGTCTTCGACTTCAGATTGAGAGTTTTGAGGAAGTCATGTACACAATTTAGAATTTTGAACCTTTTTATACTGATGTGTAAGGCACAGCAATAACATTTTTTCCCCTTCTGGCAGGACTGAAGCATTTTCTAGGGTACTCCTTCCAATTGAATTGCGCAGGTATTGCCGGTTCTGAAAGATCTTTTCCCTGCTATATATTAGATTTCTGATATAAGTTTGCCCAATGTGCAGGTATGCTGTTGGTAGTGAGAGGGGCGTAGATGAAGAGATAGACTGACCCATTTTTTCAGAACGGATTCCACCCGCCCTTCCTTGCTGTAGGAGTGAATTATAAATGAAAGAAACCCTTTGAAAGCCATGGTACTGAGCACTTCAGAATATCTCACTAATTTATATGGATATATTCAGTAGCTGGACTGAACATCGTTAGCTCTACTCTAGGAAATTTGATTGGCTCAGTGTACTGCAGGAATAAATACCCCAATTTTTTTTTTTTTGGTTCCTGTAAATTGCTGTAAGTAAGTTTTTTATTGATATTGTGCACTTAACAAAATCAGCTTCACTAAAAGAGAGAACAACTTGCATTGGTCTACTGAACTTAATGATGGGGACACAGAGATGATTTTGTCTCATTTTTGCAGGAAATCATACCTTGCCTTCCGAGTCCTGAGATCTTCGGACCTCCAAATGCAACCGACAATGTTTCGAAGTACATCTATTCTGAACTGTATGTATGCATGGATTAGTGTTCCATCTTTGTCCATTAGGATTCTATTGTTGGGAATAATAAGATTTCACATGGAGTGAACTGATAGAACCATTATAGCGAAGTTCAGTTTGTATTTCCAAATTTCTAAATGTTATTGTTTCACCTGTTTGAAAAAGGTTCATTGGTCAACAATAAATGTGTTTGTTTGTTAAACGTTTTTTGTCCCAACATAGGGTTCAATATACTATACAAGTTGAACCGTGAATGCACAGGTTGTATTTTTTCTGTCTCTTGACAGCCCAGACACAGATCAGAGGAGCTTCTGGACCTGGCTGGCTTTGCTCACTGTTTGTTTGTTGCAAAAGAATGGAAGATTGGGACTCTTTCCAGTTTAGCTGAACCATTTCATCTGCTGTGTATTGTCATGAAATTGTTCAGTTTTGGTCCATCTTTCAAGTCAGCGATGAAATGAGGCATGGCTACTATTATTATTTTCCACTTTATGTTTCTGTATACAATGGATATATGCAGTGCTTTCTTATACATAAGGAACGTTCATCTCTAATTCATATGTAGTTGTAACTACTCAACTTTGGTCTTAAAAATAGTTGTGACTACTCAATATATTGGTATTTCATTTCTCTATAATAAGATCAAATCCCTATCGTCTTGAGATGATATCGTGAAATTTTCTCTTATGATCATTCTTTAATTTTTAATTCAAAGAACGCCGTGGTAAGATTCCCCTAGTGAAAGTTAAGGCCTATGCGCAGGATCACCTTTTTGATGTTATCACCAATGTTATTGGGCTTGTGGCTGCACTTCTTGCTACTTATGTTCAAGCCTGGATTGACCCAGTTAGAGCTATCATTGTAAGTAACCTGTACTTCTGTAGTATATATGACATAAGCTACTCAAGTAATTTCATTGAACATTGATAGATCACAACATGTGATGTGCATGGTGTGTAGGCATCTGACGAAACTTAATAACTAAAAAAAAAAACTTCAGATATGGTCACGAAATTACAAAGGAGTATGATTTCTTTCATAAACTGGCGTGCCTACATCTTCTCATAAGCTGCACCTTACAGGCTTACAATAGATCGACAGTTGGGCCCTTTATTAATTTCAAATCTAACAAAAGCATGACAAAAATAAATAAATCTATGACTTCAAATAAGAAAGGGCGATGGGCTCCAACTTTAGATTGACTTGATACAAAATCAAGGGTAGGCATCACCATACCCAGATCCAAAGACCTTTACCGCCGCCAATCCCACCATTTTGGCTGTTCCTGTGCCACTGCCATTGCCATTAGCATTTGCACCTGCATAACTTGGTCCGTCCGCATATCCAGAGCCAGATCCGATGCCACTACCAGACCCTTGAGCATTGGAGTCCCAAGAACCTCCAGCTTGTCCACCACCTCCACCCCCCCACCGGTACCACCAGCACTTGAAGATTCTCCATTACCATCATAGTATGTACCGCTTGCTGAACCTGACCCTCCCCGACACCCCATGCAGACCCACCAGATTGGCTAGTTCCACCACCTACGCCACCCCTCCAGCAGTTACATGGACACCACTCGGACCACTATCACTCGTTCCGGTGCCGGACCCTTTCCCTGATCCCTTCACCATTCACATATCCCCCACCCCCCCCCCCTCCTTGTCCTGACCCATCAGAACTAGAGTATCTAGCCACCCTCACAGCATTTGCTAATCCCATGCTCATGAGAACAATGAGCCCCAGTGATATTAGCTTTGTGCCTGCCATTGTGAGCTAGTGCTAGAGAGTATTTGAGTTGAGATGAGTTTGGGTAAAGTCTGCTTGGGTATTTATAGTGCTTGTGGCCATGCAGTGATCCTTTATCTTAATAGCATGCACATTAATATAGTGGTGTTTCAATAGAAGACCAAGTGGACGCTTTTAAAATTCACGGGAGTTAATGGAGCTTCTTGACTCAGACCATTAAGTACACACAACTATGCAAGTAACAAAGCACTATTAACTTTTTAGGCTGATACTAGGCTCTCTCTAGATGACATGATAAGTCCTAGTTTCTTTAATTCATCTCCGTAAATTGTTGATGACATAAACTTTTATTATTTGATACCATTGTTATTGGAAGGCCTATTGAAACTCAATCAGCTTCTTGCTCCATTCTAACGTCTAAGTAATTTAGTTTATTTTCTTTACTGATATCCATCGAGGTACAATTACCATTTTTTTTATTCTTGTTACTGGAGCTGAATGTGGGAGATTTTTGTGACTGTACTGCTTCGTCACGTACAGTACAGGTGAAAAATCTGGGTCCAGTTACATAGGCTATAGTCATAGGCTATCAATCTTTATACATCCCACTAAGTGCTACATCACCTTTCAATAAGTACAGTTATCCAGCCCCACAAGTGCCACATTAGTCTCCATAAAGTATAATTACCCTCTCCGCGTACCAATTTAAATCAACTTCAAGAGTTGTCCTAAATCAAACTATTTTAAGTTTAACTAATTTTATAAAAAAACACCAATATTTATGACAGCGAATTAGATCATATTAGATTAGATACATCATGAAATATATTTTCAAAATTTACTTATTGTTTGACCTAGGGAGATGGTAGGAATTGATTTATTTTGGAACAGGTGGTACTATTTTTAATCTATCGACATACAGTACTCTCTCCATCTCAGACATAATGGAAGTCTTGATTCTAAGAATTCAAACAATCATAAGTTTGATTAGGTTTATAGAAAATAGTATTAACATTTGTACCATCAATTAAGTTTATTATGATAATACAGTCCACTATTAATCTATCCTTATTACATATTGTAAATATTAATATTTTTTTTGTATATCTGATCAAACTTGAAATTGTTTGACTTGAGAAGCTCAATTTCATTCTTTAAAGGAAAAGAGTATAAAGCATTCACATCATAGTATTTATTTGACCGACCATTGTATAATTCGATATAATATCATGTTAGCTTTTTATAAGATTCTTTCGTTAGCTTTACTAGCTTTGACAATATCTTCGTGTAATGATGTAAAAACTTTATTCTAAGGAAATCTGCTGCAACATGCGTGTTAGCTTGAGTCATTAAGAGTTAAACGTATGAGTTTAGAGACTTGTATAGCCATACTTTTTTAAAGTTCATGGACCAAGTAGCACCTTGACAAATTTAGAGGCCGCTTATGCATTTAACTTCTTTATTTTCCCTTGGATTTTGCTTGTAAAAAATGTTTTTTTTGGAAAAACTGTAAAAATCATGTATACTACTTGCATAAATCATGCATGAGTACAATACGCATATGACTTCCATTGCTTACAATTTGTTTGACCATTCTCTCAAGCACAGTGAAACTTGTACAGCTGGTGGCACGACAATCAAAAGATAACGTTATCACCCATAATAACTAGACCCAGGGTTTAATTTAATTAGTATATTTGTGATTAGGTTCTAGCATTGTTCTCAGAGTGGAACTAGTAAACGACGACCTGCATGCAAGTCTTAACTTCATGTTTGAAGATCTACACAGGCATCCGCTGATCACCCAAAAAAATATTTCCTCCTGCAGTGGTTGACGTTGCATAGACGACCTCGAGATTTTCGCAATTGCATTGAGTCTTAACTTCGTGTTTGAAGATCAACACAGGCATTCGCTGACCACCAAAAAAATTCTTTCCTCCTGCAGTGGTTGACGTTGCAGAGGCGACCTCGAGTTTTTCGCCACAGGCATGGACCAAAAAACTCTATGCACGCGGTGGATCTCGATCGAGAAACAAGTTAACTAGTGTTGGTGGTAGTACAATGCAAGCTGTAAGAAATCTTTGAACCCTAAGTGTCCACTTGCTGTAGCTGGATCAAAGTTGACGCCACGCCAGGCAGATTGTCCAGCTTACATTATCAACGATAGTATTTGACAGTGTTACTTGTAGCCCTACCAGCTAATGCATATAGAGTGCTAGTATTCTCGTGATGGGCTGGACAAACAAAACAATCTTCTTGATCTAGCTCGTTGACTCGTTTTAAAAGTGCTTTTTCGTAAACTTGTTTCTCTTTTATTAAAATGAAAAAGAATTGATGTTAATTGACTTTGACTTTGGCTCGGCTCGTAAGCTCAACTCGTTAAGCACGGTACAAGTCAGGTCTTCAACAATTCAGGAGACTGATAAATTATACAAATTTTTGAGGAAAGCTCGAAAAAAGCAAAATTGGTTTGTTGTCTCTACCCCAAGACCGTGGAGTGTGGATATAGATTGCGATGAATGCTTGAAAGCTTTTGCAAACTAACATCTGTTCGTTTTCCTACTATACCGTGGACAAAGTAAACGTCTATTATGTCTCTCTTAATTATTAGTGTAGTTTGATTTTTCCTCCTCAAACTCTAAAACCACGTATCTTAGCCCTACTCTCACAATGTGCAAATTGTCCTCCTACCCTGGTTTTGGAGTGATTTTGAAGATGGTGTTGTTCTTTTTTTCTTCCTCCATTCAAATTATAAGTCGTTTTTGACTTTTTTAGCATCAAGTTTGATCGCCGTCTTATTCAAAAAATTTATGCAAAAATGGCCAATTATTCTTGAAGAAGTGATATTTTGCAAAAAGAAATTTGAATAAGACGAGTGGTCTAACTCGGTGCCAAAAAGGTCAAATGACTTACAATTTGGGATGGAGAAAGTTATTAAAAAGTTAGTAAAAACTTGATAATAAGGGATTAAAATCATAGAAAATGTTTATGAGCTTTTAAAATTCTACGTAAAAATATAGAGATATGTTGGGATAAGACAAGTCCATAAAAATATTTAGCATTTGTGAAAACATCTTTACCAACTTTTTTTTTTAGTTTTGGATTTAGAAAATGTGAAAAATATCTAGAGAAATCTAGAAATTTACCTAGAACATTCTAATGGAAAACGTGTTTTGAAAACTTTTTACTACAAAAATATAAGACACACCCAGGACGAATGCATTCCACATGAACGTATGTCACATTTATGTTGGTTGTAAGTCATATTTTTGTTGTGCCATGTTTTAAAACATATTTATACATTGATAGTATAATACTTAGGGAATTTTCTAGATTTTCCTATGTATTTTTTACATTTTCTTAAGCCAAATATACCTTTTTTTTCAAAGTTTCTAAAAGATGTTGTCGCGAGCTATAAAAAATTTTATTCGGATTTTTCATATCCCAATATGCCTCTAGATTTTTTCCATTAGGATTTTTAAAGCTCAGATAATTTCTGTGGTTTAAGAAGCGTATCAAGTACTACGTATTTACCATAACAAAAACATATTTGAAGTCACTCCAAACCCAGACAGTGAGAACTTAAAGGACACAGATGGCTGGTTTTAGAGTCCAAGGAAGCTATGACGGATGTTCAGAAAGATATAATAGACAGTTACCGTTTTTTTCTTTCTTCGGACGAAGCACACAATACACAGGCTTTGTTCCTTTCTCTAGATGGGCTTTGATGTTTTGTTCGTGGATTACTATGAACGAGGCCTTTTTTTTGCGAGTATGAACGAGGCCTTCGAACTCCAAAGAAGCCTTTTGCAGCATGCGTTCGTTTGGAGAGCCCATGGCCCAAACATATTTGTGATCGCATTTGCACGGCTAAATCCCTTGTTCATGCGTTCCAGCGGTGGGGCCGCCCCCTTCCACTCCGCCCTTCCACCATCGCGTCTGCTCTAGCTCTACCCCGGCGCTCTTTTCGGGAGGCTCACCTCGCCGTTCTCTAGGGTTCAGGCGAGGTGTGGACGCCGGAGGGCATGGCGGCGGCTGGAGCGAGGGAGGGCGTGGAGCTTCTCCTCCCGCTCCGTGAAGGGGGGGCGGATTTGGGCCTAGGGCTAGGGCCGTGGCCCTAGTTGCAGCCCAAAAATTTCTTTAGGATTTCATCTGTTTTTCAGCCTGGCCCGAGCTAATTTGGCCCAGAAAAAGAGTTCTGCAGTTCACAGGTACACAGGAAACGCTTCGCTTCCTTCGCGTCACGCGGCGACTCGTTTCTCTCCCACGCGCGCGACGCGCCAACGCCCATGCCGCCGGCCGCTCCTCCCTGCTGGGCGCCGCGCCGCCGCCCGCTGCTGCCTGGTTGTACGCCTGCCAACCCCTAGGCGCCGCTGGCGCCCTGGCCGCCCTGCCGCCACCATCCAGTCGCCCTGACTGCCTCCATGGGCCAACCCTAGGGCCGCTCGGTGCACGCCACGCCATCCATCAACGACGAGGGCTGAGGGCCGCACGGCTGCTCAGCATGGCGCTCGGTGTTCTTCCTCTGTGAGCGCTCTGAGTTCTTCCTCTATTCCGGTCAGTCAGGATAATCCGTCTTTTCCCCAATTGATTGCCTTTTAATTTATGAAGTTCTAATTTATAATTTTTTGTTGAACTATTCTAGATCTTGTATGAATCGAATGAAGAGGAGCAGGCAGGGGACAAGGGACTGGAAGCAGTTCTAGGACAATAAAATCTTTTTTTTACTCCAACTCCTACCCCAATTATGCAACCAACGTCACAGGTATAATCATCTGCAGAAGTAGAACCACAATCAGGAGTAAGCATCACAAGGACAGTCATCTGTTGCATCTGCACAAGTAGAACCAGAACCAGAAACAACAGAAGTACCTATTGCTAGTGTTGATGACCATTGTTGTTGATATCGGGCTTCGGATTCCAATTGAGCAAATGGATCCAAACAAGTTACCTCTATTATCTCAAACTAGAGAAAGTGGTCCATATGAAGCAATCGACCAAGATATGAGAGGTGATGGCAATCCAAAACCATAATTTAGTATTTTTTTAACCACTTTCATGTTACTGTCATCAATTATATCATGAATTTAAATATGAAATATAGATATCATTTAACTTATGCATCTATGAGCAGTGTGTTGTTGTTTATTTGTATTAATCCTGGTGCGGGTGGTTTATATATGCTTTCATACTGCGTTGGTGGAGCTCGTCAATTTTCTAGTGGCCCTAGGCGTCAAAGTTGGTGAGCTCCGCCAGGAGGCCAAAGACGAAGGGGGTGGGCGGGCGGCGGTTTGTGCATGGGAGAGCGGCCTGGCGGCTCAACTTCGATGGGTTCCGTGCCGCCTGGGGGCGTAGCAGGAGAGGCTAGCGCGGTGGCTTCAGGACTTCCTCGGCGTGCTAGGTTGCGTTGCCTTTCAAATGGAAGCTCTCTCTATATATTGCAACTAGTAGCCCTGTCATGGTTTTTTTATGCATGTGTTGCCTTTCAAATGGACATTCTCGTTAGATATTGCTAGCAGCAGTCTATATATAATAGTCTATGAATTTCTTTGTTTATTGATCCAGACTTGTGTTTGACTAAATAGTTAAGTAGTCACTATCACTTTGTCATCTTCGTCAAGGCAATATAGGAGATAGTGAATTTCAGTGATGTTGTTTCCATCGTCTGTGCATGTTTGCATCAAGATATGTTAATCAGTCGGAAATGTACAATTTTATTGAAGTAATCTGCTGAGAAGAGCTATTGCATTGGGTTCAGAAGAGTAGAGTAATTATTGACGATGATGCATGCTTTTTGGACATTGGTATCTATAATATAATTCATTTTCTTCATATTGAGATGTGGCATCGTGGCCTTTGAAATTGAGGGTGAATTTTATTAATATGTGGTTATTAAAAATTGAACTTCTTGGAAATTGGAGATAGTTGATGAATATTTTTTGTATCCCTCAAGCTATGGAACCTCTCGTGTCTATATTTTGTGTCGAAATTGTTTACCTTTTTGTATTTGGTAGAAGATGTCAAAGGGTTACTTATAGATTGTCAACCAAAGATCCTTCTCTCACTTTAGCTTTTTTGGATCTGAACTAGGTTTATCTTTGTTCCATTTGATCATATGTTTTTTTTTTTCACCTGTCTATTGTATCTCTCTTTTGTGACTTTCCTGATGTAAAAGATCTGATAGTTTATAATACTTTTATATATTTTTTCTAAAGACAATACATTCCATTCAGAGATGGAATCTGGAAATCATAAGGCAGCCTTTCAAAAGTTCTCATAGCTTACATAAGGAAAAAAGATTTTGTAAGGGTGATGGAAGTTAACAGTTTCTTTTTGTGTGCAAATTGTATACACACAAGGGAAATCCATCTGAGTTCCTCTGAGACTAATGTTGTAGAATTGTTTTCTTTTTCAGAAAAAGGAAATGCTGTACAATTGTTTGGATCCTGTTGGTGTAGTTCTAATGCACCATCTTGAACTCTGATCAAGGCCCTGCAGATGGTGTTGTACAATGCTACCAAGAACTGTTGGAAATGGTGGAAAGTTTTTGGTGAAATGGACACACTGACAAATCATGGTTTCCTTCCTGCTACATCTACGGTTTGTTTTGTACTCTTCCTCTGATTGTGACATGGAAAAAAGACAATCCACCCTGCCCCCTCTCCATTTTTTTTTTAAATTACCTGTAGATCAGCCTGCATTGAAGGTTGCGCGAGACAGTTGCCTGAAAAGAGATTTGGGCTATCCAATCATGTAACATTGCAAACATAGTTCTTTTTGCTGTAAAAGTTTGTGGCTCAGTAAGGAATGGCTCCTAGCCATTATTGCTTCTACCTTGGATTCTCTAGACTTCCTATCTGGGTTTATATTGTAGTTTACTGCCTTTTCCATGCAAACACCAAATCCATACGTACAGATATCGAGTTTGTAAAAGGCGCATGCAATCTCTGGTGAATTCCACACCAAGTATGACCTCTTACTTCCATTTCTTGCTTTCGATTCTATTTGAATAGAATGGTTGAGTGTTTTGTTGTCCTTTGCTATCTTCAAAAGTCCTTCCATATTATTGCTAGAAAGGATATTTCTCCAAGATATTAACTCAACAAATCGAACTAGAACAACATGTAAAAGAAAGTAAAGTACTTCCAGTTAATAACAAATGGATAAAAGTAATGGCCTTCTTTCCAATTTTAGGTGTTTAACATTTGTTCTTGGAAGACCGTACATTTGTCACACTTATGCTTTTTAATGATGTTATTTATGGGAGCTGGTATTTCAATAGGTCGAGGTCCTATTACTTGCAATTTTTTTTACAACTTTACCACAATCTATAATCTGTAATGCTGGTTATAGTAATCTTTGCTTGCCTTTTGCAATGCTTGGCCTTCAAATCATCCGAGAATCTGCACCCTCATTGGTATTCAATGTAAGTCTACTTCTATTCCTTATCCTGGAAAAGAACTCAACTAGGGTGGGGAAAGACCGCCCCCATGGCTTTGCACTAAGAAGAAACCTCTGCGAAACCAGCCAAGAAAACCTCTGAACCCTGGCCTGAACTCTATAAGGGATGCACCTTAGCTGTAGTCCGGCACCCTGCCACTATTTTTCGAGGAGAGGCATACCAAGATTTTTTTTGGTTTGTGTGTGCAAGCCAGGATTTGAACCCTGGTTGGCTGGTACCACTACTCGGTGACCCACTACCGTACTACTAGTGCGTTTGTTCCTTAGTGGTGCACGTTGCTTGATGTGGCCTCATCCTCCTTGCCAGTCTGTCACAGTAGACATAGTGAATGGACCAAGGATCAATTTCTGTATGAAGAGTGGTTACTGGAATTGCAGCTTTTACTTTTGATCTTTCTGTAGCTGGTGCTGATGATATTAATTATTTGCTTTCCAGGGAGATGAGGCAGGAAAAGTGGGTTGTCAACATTATGCTCTCAGTGACACTAGTGAGTGGTGAAGCTTCTCCTGGTTAGATATTGCTGAACATTAACCAAATGAAAGTTAAGGCCTATGCGCAGGATCACCTTTTTGATGTTATCACCAATGTTATTGGGCTTGTGGCTGCACTTCTTGCTACTTATGTTCAAGCCTGGATTGACCCAGTTAGAGCTATCATTGTAAGTAACCTGTACTTCTGTAGTATATATGACATAAGCTACTCAAGTAATTTCATTGAACATTGATAGATCACAACATGTGATGTGCATGGTGTGTAGGCATCTGATGAAACTTAATAACTAAAAAAAAAACTTCAGATATGGTCACGAAATTACAAAGGAGTATGATTTCTTTCATAAACTGGCGTGCCTACATCTTCTCATAAGCTGCACCTTACAGGCTTACAATAGACTGACAGTTGGGCCCTTTATTAATTTCAAATCTAACAAAAGCATGACAAAAATAAATAAATCTATGACTTCAAATAAGAAAGGACGATGGGCTCCAACTTTAGATTGACTTGATACAAAATCAAGGGTAGGCATCACCATACCCAGATCCAGCACCTTTACCGCCGCCAGTCCCACCATTTTGGCTGTTCCCTGTGCCACTGCCATTGCCATTAGCATTTGCACCTGCATAACTTGGTCCGTCCGCATATCCAGAGCCAGATCCGATGCCACTACCAGACCCTTGAGCATTGGAGTCCCAAGAACCTCCAGCTTGTCCACCACCTCCACCCCCACCGGTACCACCAGCACTTGAAGATTCTCCATTACCATCATAGTATGTACCGCTTGCTGAACCTGACCCTCCCCCGACACCCCATGCAGACCCACCAGATTGGCTAGTTCCACCACCTGCGCCACCCCCTCCAGCAGTTACATGGACACCACTTGGACCACTATCACTCGTTCCGGTGCCGGACCCTTTCCCTGATCCCGCACCATTCACATATCCCCCACCCCCTCCCCCTCCTTGTCCTGACCCATCAGAACTAGAGTATCTAGCCACCCTCACAGCATTTGCTAATCCCATGCTCATGAGAACAATGAGCCCCAGTGATATTAGCTTTGTGCTTGCCATTGTGAGCTAGTGCTAGAGACTATTTGAGTTGAGATGAGTTCCGGTGAAGTCTGCTTGGGTATTTATAGTGCTTGTGGCCATGCAGTGATCCTTTATCTTAATAGCATCCACATTAATGATAGTGGTGTTTCAATAGAAGACCAAGTGGAGGCTTTTAAAATTCACTGGAGTTAATGGAGCTTCTTGACTTGACCATTAAGTACACACAACTATGCAAGTAACGAAGCGGCTACAATTTACGATTTGTCTTTGGCACTATTTAACTTTTTAGGCTGATAGGGTCTCTCTAGATGACATGATAAGTCCTAGCTTCTTTAAGTCATCTCCGTAAATTGTCGATGGCATAGAGTTTTATTATTTGATACCATTGTTCTTGAGAGGCCTATTGAAACTCAATCAGCTTCTTGCTCCATTCTAACGTCTAAGTAACTTAGTTTATTTTCTTTAGTGATATCCATCTGAGGTACAATTACTGTTTTTTTTGTTCTTGTTACTGGAGCTGAATGTGCGAGATTTTGTGACTGGACTGCTTCGTCACGTACAGTATAGGTGAAAAATCTGAGTCCAGTTACATAGTCATAGGCTATCAAT
>JADLZK010003951.1:0-49652 GCA_015847255.1 Hyparrhenia diplandra
CAGTCGGATTCACGAGATCTATCTCTGATCGGCTACAATAGGGAGCTTTGTAGTATCTACAATCGAGTTAGTACAAGGAAATTGTCTTAGCGACCACGCTCACGCCGTGATCCCCGATGGCCACCGTCCCTCTAACGCCCTAAGGGCTTTCACTAGCCGTCCCCGGGCCGCCCTCGAAGGCCTAGCCCGAAGCGGGTCGTGAGGGGATAGGGGTTCACTCCTCCCACAATCCCACCCAACAAATTTATTGGGTCATCTCCCGTGGGGGATAAACCCCTATCCTCACTCTGCAACTTCGGCTAGGCTTTCCGCCGCTTCCAGACGACGGGTCAGCGCTTTGGCGCTAGAAGACCGCAGGTAATTATCGAGGTCACGCCTAAACGTGGTCGCCAAGATAGTTTCCTAGTAGAGCTCTATCGTGAATCACTACATACTTTCCTATTGTAACCGACGGGATAGATCTTGCCGGACCGATCCGGTTCGTAACCCTCGCCTCCCCGGAATTATATAGTGAGAGCAGGATCCCCCCCGGGACATGATATTCTCAATCAATCAATACACACTAAGCAGATGAGGTTTGGCGCCATCAAGGCGGTCTAACCTCGGCAAAACCCATGTGTTTTGTCCTTCTCCGTTTCTCGCTTAACGCCCGTTAGCCGCCTAGTGCACCTCTACCGCTTCAATCTACTAGCCGGGCATTTCATTTCTAACTATCGCCCTATAAAACCGGTTTACGCTTGGCGCGCCGTAGGGGTGTGCTCGAAGACGCCATGGCTAACAAGATGGTGACTTCCCCAATCCATGGCGGCCGACTGGATGGAGGACATCCAGCTCGGGACGCCACCGAACAACGCCACCGCCCGGGCGTCCAACAACCCCGCGCTACGCCGTGATCCACCGCGCGTACGGCTCGCCGCAAATATCGCCCCAGCCTTCTCACCCCCGAGCCGGACCGCTGGACCTCCGGACGCTCACCCACCCGCTTCGTATCAGACATGCGGCGCCATTCAATGCCGCCGACAATCTACTTCCTAAGTGACTTCGACAAGCTCCATATTGGTATGGGTGAGTCTTCCCCTTTGGCTGGACTCGACCACGCCGCTTCCACCAGGGACAACATCGACCACCACACCAAGCGCCTCCACGCACCTTCGGGAGGAACAGATCCGTCGAGGGTTTTTCCTTGGTCTCGGGCTGGTCGCCACCGCATTCCGAAGGGACGGGTCGCCCGCTGCTTCGCCATCCAGCGGCGACCTGTGCCCGGGACCCAGGGACTAGCCGCAGGGACCGCCTTAGACCCCTACAACTTCATCGACGCACCGACCATGAAGGCGCCTCGCCGATGACGCGCGACCACATCCGCATGGCCAAGCTCTCCCGATCCCGGAGGAGGAGGAGGAGGGCACCGAAGTCTCGACGGGCACTCCGCCCTTGCCTCCATCCGACGCCACCACTATCATCCTCCAGAACCGATGGAGCCGGAGATCGGCTACGACTCCCCAGCCGCTCGACCAGGTACCGCTCCCTCGAGATCCGTGGGCGAGGGGCTTCGCCGCAAACGACTCTGCACCCCTTTGAGGGGGAAACTCAAGAGCAACGCATTACCGAGAAGAGCGCAACACCGACGGGGCGCATCGCCGCAGCGGAGCAGACGCGGCCGCCAGCTCACCGGGCGGCCTCGCCGCAGCTCGCCCGACTCGCCTCGGAACCGCAAGCTCGCCGACAAAGCTGTAGCCGGTGATCCCTGCTCACAAGACGCCAGAGCGTAACATCGCCGCGGGCTGCGACTCTCCTACTACGAGAACGCTACCATAGACGAGGTCCGTGGGTACGCTCTACGCCACCCACGCCAGCCAACCCGCCTCAGTTCGCTCATACGCTCTTGCGCCGGCCGTCCCCGCCGGGCGCCATCGCCGAGGAGTCGCAACAACCAAGGCAAGGAAAGAAGCATCCTCCATGCCAAGAGGAGCTGAATCAGTCCCGGCCACGCGATGATGGCATCCCCGGCGGTGTGCCGCCGGCAGGCAGACATGGGCCGAATCGCCGCGCCGAGATGGGGTTGGCGCGTGTTCTACGGGTGGTGCGGTGGTCACCACCCCCCGCCCCGGCCGATGGAAACCGGCGTTCCTCGACCGTAGTAAAGATCGTGAGATTGCTCGATGCTCACTATCGCATCACCGCTAGCCGCCAGCTCTCGCTAAGACACCGGTGATCCAATGGCAGGAAGAGTACAACATGATGTATGGGAACCCGACCGGAACCATATGATCACTACGATCCGCCCTACCACCCGATCTTCGGTCCGTGGCCATTGGGCTTTAAGGGCACCAATGCCCTGAAATACTCCGCCATCAAGATCCCGAGGCCCGGGTCATGATTTACGAGATTGCAATCGACGACCGAGGCGGAGGATGTTATGGCAAACTACTTCCCGACACTTTCACCAGCGCCAATCGCCGGCTCCCCGCCCTCCCGAAGCGAAGGTCCGCGCGACGCGGAACGACGCCAAGGAGATCTTCATCAGCGACCTACAAGTCCACATGCAAGCAATCGGGCACAAAGTACGACTCGAGAGGTTGCGCCGGGCCGCAACGAGCCACTCCGGGAGTACATCCGCCGCTCCGAGGTGCGCTCGACAATCCCCCGACATCACCGACGAGGAGTGCGCCGGGCGATGCTCACCAAGGGCCTCGCCTCCAACGGGTAATGCCGCGCCCGTGAGCTACGCGAAGAAGCTCCATAGTGTCTAAGATCACGACCATGTCCAAACCGGCCGGACGCGGGCACTGCAGGTTTGCCGCAAGATGAGGCCGAGTACGCTTCCATAAGGATTACGGCGACTCGTCCCGCCGAGTATTCCCCGACGCCGATGCCCCCGCGATGATAAGCGACGCGACGAGCGCCACGATAACCGCCGCCTCGACGACTCTCGCGACGCGGAGTCGCCGGACGAGGTCGCAAAGAACTATCGCGAGCGCCGCCGCGGACCGAACCGCCGGGAGGTGGCGCCAATAACGCCAAGGTCGGGCGGAAAGAAGAAACCGCCTCAACCGCAAGATCCGATCAAGAAGCTCCTCGCGATGGCAAGTGCCCCCGCGACCGGACTTGAACCACAGCGATCGGCCGGAATCGCCAAGACTTCAATGCCGAGTATGAGAGCGAAAGCGAAGAAGCTCAAGCTCAACGACGAGCAGTTTTAAGAGGCACCCAAGGTCGCCGAACAACCCGAAGATGACCGTGCATTTAGGACGCCGATCCTGTGCATCGCTATCGCGCCAAAGACGGTCATCCACATGATTATGGGTGGCCACTACGGCCATGTAGGTAGGACGGATCGCAAGATCTCCACCCGTAATGTCCCGACCGCCAAAGACTTGAACGAGGGGGTCACGGACCCGATATGGCCTACTTTCTCCGAAAGTGGTCATAACCTTCACCGCGGCGACCGCTGGTAATAACTGCATTCCTGACGCCTTTCCCGCCATCCTAGATCCGTGATCGGACGCTCGCGGTTTGAGAAGGTCCTCATCGACGGAGGAAGTGCCCTCAACATGCCGTTCGAACTCAATGAAAGCCTCGACATCACGGGATGACCTCGCCATAATGACCACCCGCTTTGGGGAATCCCGCCCCGAGAGTCATCGGGCCCCTTCTTGGGCAAGTCACGCCGCATTACGCCGCAGCCGCCAAGCATCATCGCGATCAAAGATATTGAACTTCGGTTGCTTTAATTTCCGAAGTCATCATACCACGCCATTATAGGGCGCCGTGGCTGATTAAACTCATGGCGTCCCACACTACGACTACCTTTATCCTCAAGATCCCTACGAGAAGGGGGTCCTTACATGCAGAGCCAACGCACATGGCCTACGCCTGCGGGAGAAGGAGGGCCTCCCAACAAGGGAGTTCATCCTCCGGGCCGATATGGGCGGTGAGGAGGTCATCAAGAACGCGAAGAAGCCGAACCCTCCGACCTCGAGATACCCGAGGAGGAGCGACGAAGAAGACCACTCGCCGTCTGATACCAAAGATATCCAACCGGTGGAGGGCGACGGCCCAAGACGACCAAGATAGGCGCCAACCTTGACCCCAAACAGGAAGACGTGCCCGGCCCCGCTCCCGAGGAGAACGCGGAGAACGGAGTTTTTCGCAGGAAACCCACGTATTATGCCCTCGAGTACTCCTGGAGCCTGGACGAGCACGCAGGTCAAGCCGACGGCCCGGCCGCAAGGCCCGTAAAAAATGCGCGCTTTAATAAAGTAAAAATCACCGCTATTAAAGCGTAAGTAACTAGGCTCCTAGTACCGGGGTTTCATTCGTGAAGTGTATCATCCCGACCGATAGCTAATCCGGTCCCTAAAAAAAGAAGAATCAAGAATGGAGGATGTGCTGGATTATACCGATCTCAATAGGGCTTGCCCTAAAGACCCTTTCTGGCCTCCCACGTGACGATCGACTGTTTGTCGACTCCACCGCAGTTGCGAGCTACTTAGCTTCCTCGACTACTACCGGCTATCATCGATTGCCCTTTGCGTCGAAGACCAGGAGAAGACTTCTTTCATCAATTCCGTCGTGCCTTACCGTTACACCACTATGTCGCTCGGTTAAAGAACGCCGGAGTTACCTACTTGGGCTATACAGGTCGCTTAGGGAACCTTATCCCCGATCTCGCCAGCTTATGTCGACGTTGTCGGTGAAGACCTAGAGCGCCCTTTCCTCGGGTCGATGACCTTACAAGGGTGTTCGCTAAACTAAACGAGTACCAAAGTGGAAACTAAACCCGAAAGTGCGCGCGTTTTGGTGCCCCTTCCGTAAGAATTGCTCGCAACATCGGCACTAGTGTGGGGCATTGAGCCAAACCCCGAAAAAATCGCCATCGCGCATGAAACCGCCTCTAAAACGCTAAAAGACGCCCGTAAGCCGACCGATGCATGGCGGCCTTGAGTCGCTTCGTCGCGTGGCTCTGAAAAAGGATCGCCTTCTTCAAACTCCTTCTTTAGGGAGAAGCTTTCGTGTGGACCAACGAGGCTCAAGAGGCCTTCAACAAGCCATAAGAAGTTTACCACACCCCGTTGGTGGCCCCAAACGGCGAGGAGGAGATATCGCTTGGTTATCGCAGCCACCAACCGGTAGTTAGCACCGCCTCGGTTGTTGTCGAGCGAGGAAGGGCATGTATACCCCGCCCGCCGCTGGTCTACTTCATCGCCGAGGTACTTAATGATTCCAAACAAAGGTACTTGCATATTCAAAAGTTGCTCTATGTGATTCTAATTACGTCCCCAAAGTTACGACATTACTTCCGACCTTCACCCGGATCACCGTGGTATCGGATTACCCATTAGGCGACGCCTTATGTAATAAGGATGCCAACGTGGCGATATGCAAGTGGGCGATCGAGTCGCCACCGCTTACCATCGAGTACAAGAATGAGTACAATCAAGTCGCAAGCATTGGCAGATTTGGCCCGCGAATGGACGGACCGAGACTCTCGAGACACCAAATCGAGCGCTGGATGATGTACTTCGACGGCTCGTCAACATCGAGGTCGGGGCCGGCTTCATCATCATATCCCTCCGAGATACGCCCGCATGTCCCACGGATCCACTTCCCCGTTTAACAATGTCGCGGAGTATGAGGTCGCCCTTCACGCTCCTCCGTATCGCCCGTCCTAGCTTGGGATTCGCATCGTGTATTCGGGATCCCGCATTGGTCATCAAGCAAGTCAACAAAGATTGGGATTGCAAGAGCGAGAAGATGGATGCTTATGTGGCACTTATAAGAAAATTGGAAGGCAAGTTCTATGGGGCTCGCTTGATCATGTGGTTCGGGATTACAACCAAAGTCACCGATGAACTCTAAGCTCGGTTCCTCTCGGGCAAAGATACCGGCAGCGCCTTCGTTGAAGATCCCGAAACCGACCATGCGATCCTACCGGGCCTCCACTCACGCCGAACCGACCACATCGCCGCCACGCTATCCAACGCAGCTTGATGAAGCATGGCTGATCCCGATCATCAATATCGCGAGAAGCTCGGGCTCCTCGAGACGTGACGTGCAGCAAGAACGCCTCATCCGAGAAGCAAGAACTCACGCCCCGCCGACGGCCTCATGAGAAAGAGTCCGGGGATCGAGTCCCCGCAAAGTGCATATCCGAAGAGGATGGTATTAAATTGCTCGACGAAACCATGGTGGGACCGCGTAATCATGTTGCTCTCGCGACTCGGGCAAGCGCCTTTCGCGCAGATTTTATCGCCAACCAGCGTCGCCGATGTAGAACACCGGGTACGCCATTGCACGATTGTCAATTCTTCGCGGCGCACACGTGCCGGCCGCGACGAAGGCAGACTATACCAAAGCCGCATGGCCTTCTCGTGCCGGGACTTGACGCCATAAGACCTTTCAGCAGCCCCGTGTGGCTTCAAGTGGATTTTCGCCATGGTCGACAAGTTCTCCAAGTGGATTGAGTATCTCCCATCGGTCGATGCAAATCAACATAAGGCCGCCGAGATGCTCGATGAGGTGATCCATCGCTTTGGCATCCCAATTCCATTATCACAGATCTTGCAAAGACTTTCACGGGCAAATACTTTTGGGATTACCGCAAGACAAGGGTATTCTGGGTGAAATATGTGTTTTGTCGCCCACCCTCGTGTTTAACGGCAAGCCGAGCGAGCAAACGGCATGATATTAGAGGCATTGCGAGCGACTTTTCCGACTGCACGGAAATACCCCCGTCGGGCCCGCTTAAAGAGCCGCCGTTGTCCGGGACTCCGAACCCAAGCCCCAGCCGTAGTACGTTTTCTCCATACTTCATGGTGTTTGGCTCGGCCCTCCCCCGGCCGATATCGCCTTCCGCTCTCCCGGGTAGAGAATTATAATGAAGACGTTATCGACGCAACCCGAGAAGATGAGCTTGTCGCGCTCAGGAGACCCGCCGTAATGTTGCACGCGAACGCTAAATACCTCATGGGCGTCGGCGATATTACAATCGCAAATGTGCGTGGCGAGCCTTTGCGGTTGGCGACCTAGTCCTTGAAGGAAGCGTAAGAGCGTTCACAAGCCGGGATCTCATTGGGAAGGCCCCTTCAAAGTAAAGGAGGTCACCCGGCCAGAGCTTACCGGCTGATCGACCATGGAAGATATCGACATCCCTAACTCCCGAACATCAAGCACCCGCGACGATTTTTTCCCGTAATTTGGGGGACTCGTAAGCCGCCTTGTATCGTTTTTTTACTTTTACTGCCGCATGATTAATAAAGTTTATTTGAGTATGTTGACATGGTTATACTTTCTTCCGACGACATAAACAATTTATTTCCATGCTCGACCACACTCTAAAGTCACTAGACCCCTAGAACCGTCTCTCAGATTTGGTTGTTTCGCAAAGCATGCGGATCGGTGTACTCCCGCATAGACCGACGACGGGAGATGACTCCTTAGCATAGTCGAACAGCCCAATAAGCTTGCCCGAGCGTGTCTCCTTCTTCACGCGGCTATACCGGCAAGCGCGTTAATGACCGGGGCCGGCGTCTACCATAGGTGACATCTTTTCCACTACGATCTACATGATAACATATTATCGCCGACCACCATAATCGTATGCATGCTAAAACGATTATGAATTAAAACAAAGTACTAGCTATTAAGTGCCACCCACATGGGCGTGGCTCGCTAAACGCAAGTGTTTTTAATCGCTTTTTTCACCTAAAAAGTTTCTTGCTACGGCCAAAGAAACAAAACACCCGCTGGGGCAAACTTCACCCAGACTTCACCTTCAACGATTCACGAGGGGGGTTCATCTCATCGGCAGTTGCGTTGCGCTCGTTGGCCTCCCCGAGCAGGTCGAGCGGCGCCTCCGTTGTCCCGTGTGCGCAGATTTGGGCGACGACAATAAACCCACAACGGATAATGGGAGCGCCGCCACCGCAGCAAAGCGTGTTGAGCCGTGTCGCGAGTGGCCCGGGCGGGGTGAATTCCATGAAGCCCGCCAGCCGCCAAGGCTGCGCCGCCCACGTTTTGGGCGCCGGTCGCGGGCGCTCCGGATTGGCCTCGCCAACCGCAGAGCCATGAATGGCGCCGAGGATGGGTCCAACGCCTTGGGATGCTTTTGCGTGCGACCCTTCTAGAGGGCACACTCGGCCTCCAGATCGCGGATTGCATCCTCGGAAGCAAAGACTTTACCACCGCAAACACATATACAAGAAGTCCAAGATACTTCATTACTCTTATCCTTCGAATAGGTATTTGCTCATCGACCGTAGGGCATACCGTCACGATCGGCGGTGGTATTCCGGAAGAGCTCGCAGCCCCGCCTACTGCCGCCATCACCACCGCCGCCGCAGGTTTCGACCGACGCTTCATACTCGCAAGGTATTATACAAACAATGTCAATCATTTTATCACTCAACACCTTCCTAAAGATGTCTTCGGGATTAATTATTTCACCACACATACGAAGCACTTGGCCCCGGGCGGGCGGGCGCCGTCCGGGCTCCCGGCCACGAGCTCGGTGCGCTCCTCTTCGCCGCAAACTGCGCCGGGCGGGCGCGCCGCACGACGTTCCGCCTCGGCCGCTTGGCGATCACCTTTCGGGCAACCGGCGGCTAGTTCTTTACGGGTCCGCCGATCTCCGAGCCGGCGCGCCAAAGAGCGGCCGCCTCCTTGCGCGTGAGGCGCGGCGCCGCCAGGCGTCACCATTGCCGCCGCCAGCGGTCCCTTCAGCCGTGAGCACCGCCCGCTCGCAGGCGAGGTGGTCGCTCCACGGAGAAACTCATCCCGCGCTCGTCCGTCTGGCTCGCGGGAAAGGGCCTCCCGGCATTCTTCCAACTCCGCTGCAGACGACAGCGAATCTCCCGGGTCCGGATATGTCGTTCAATGGCATGCAATCACGGGTCGCACACAACAAAAATAACAACATAGGGGTGGGTATCCGGAGTACTTACGCCGCAGCGGCCGGGCTCCCTCCTCCACTTGGTGGGCTATGCGCGCGCCGGCCATCTTCCTCCCCTCAACGTCGGGCCACTCCCCCCGCTCTACAGGGCACCGGGTCCTCCGCGGCTTCGTACCGCCCATCGACTTCGCCCATCTCCTGATCCTCGCGCTCGACTTGGATATAGTCCGTGGGGACTCAGTGGCGATTGACCAAGGGGGCAGCTTTCGGTCTTGGCACCGCCACACGAGCACCGGGCCGTTGGCCCTTGTGGCCCGGCCATCTCTTGTGGTGCCACCGGGCGCCGAGAGCGTCTTCACCGGGTGCTCATCCGGCCCAGCACGCCTTGAAACCGGGGCGGTGCGGGCCGCCTTGCCGGCCGGACGATGATAGTGTTCGGCGGCCGTGCGCCCTGACGGGTCCCCCAGATCAAACAAAGATCATTAACGACTTCTTATGCGTATAATGTGAGTGATCATGATCGATTGCAAACACACTTACACGTTGGCAAAACGCAGTCCGTGGATGCGCCCCCGAGCCGCCACCGGCAAGGGCTCCTCCACTTCATGGCGCCGATACGCCACCATGGGGATCTACTTTGCACTTGGTGTTCTCCCCTCCATCGTTGCATACAACAAGACGATGATCAAATCCGGGCTAAACTTTACTCTGGGACGGAGAACACTTGAAGGACACTTTACAAACACGGCCGACTCAACAAAAGCTTCATCGGCAAGAAATTCATCCTCGCGGGCAAGCTTCGGGCCCTTTGGTGACGACGGGCGGCCGTCCCCGCCCGTCACCTTCCTCCGGATAAACTCCGGCGACCGATGGGTTCTCGTTGGCACTGTGGTGGCCCACCCACCGCCGCCCGCGCCTTCTTGCCTTCTGGGTGCCGGGGGAGGAACGGCCGCCGCCCCGGGCGAGCACGGGCACGAACACGGCAGCCTCCCGGGTGATAGGTCGGCAATGCGCATCATGCCGTGGATCCGCAGGTACAATGCAAAGAGGATCCCATGACAATATGCAAGACCACGCAACAATTCATCAATAACAATCCAGCCCACACTTACCAACGGTGGCGGGTTCCCCGCGCAGAATGTGGGCACGCAGACGCCGATCGCGGCGGCGTTTTGGCCGCCGAGAATCCTCGATACTCGGTTCCGCACTCGACCAGGGCGTAAACTCCGCCGACTTCACGCGGTGCCGCCGCTCACCGGTGTCTTGAAAGCCGGGTGATCCCCTCCGCTTGAGTGGTCGCGATCCGGCACTCCACCGAACGATGTGGGCAATATCGATGCCGTCCACGCGCGGTCTTCGATCATGGCTACCGGTTCCATCACACGCGGCATGTCGGCGGCTACAGTTCCTCATTCCGACTTGATCGTCTCACCGGCACGTGGGTGGATCGGCCAAAATCGGCACCTCCGACCGGGTAGAACCACCGCGTGAACCAGCGTGCCACATTAGATGGCAACGGTGTGGTGGGGAATCGACCTGCCCGGTTGCCCCGGAGCTTCACATACACGCCACCGGCCGACGCGGGACCCCGATTCCCCTTCTTCACCCGACATAGAAAAAGTACCACCACGCATTGAGGTTGGGGAGGATGCCGAGGAAGCACTCACAAAGGGTGATGAAGATGGCAATGTCGAGGATGGCATCGGTGGCAAGTGGCGAGTTGGAGCCCGTAGTAGGCGAGAAGTTCCAGAGGAAGGGTGTGCACAGCATCCCGAACACCACCACCTCGTCGGTTTGAGGCATGGGGTACGGCCCACCTCCGCACCCTCCGGCCGACGACGACCCTCTCCCAAGAAGACACCGCATCCACCGGCTCTCGGGCGGTGTCGCCGATGAACAACGACGCCGCCCACTCTGGTCCATCCGGATAACAGGATCCGGCCCGCGAAAGTGGCACTGCCGCCATCGCGCGCGCAGCCGCCTTCCACCTCACCACGATCGCGGGCCTCCGCCGCGACTGGGGCGACCCCACGCCGCTGCGGCGATCCATCTCAAATCGACCGCTTCTACATTTCAAGAAATTGAACGATTGTCGATAAACTCAAAACGCTTCAAATCTAGATCCAAATCGCCTCCATTAGGGGCGTCAAACGATGGCAAAATCAACAGATCTAGAGGGTACTCACCTCTCGCGATTGATGGCGGTGCGATTGAGACGAAGCGCCGGGCGCTGTCGCAAACCCTAGCTCCGGTTCATCAGAAGGGCGGTGGCGGCGCGGACGACTCGAGAAGACGGCCGGTTCGCTTGGATGAATGAGAAGAGGCAGCGCTGGCGCCGTGTTTATAACCTCGATTGCGTCCCAGGTTATCGCATGGGCAACCATCGCGTCTTTGGGTCAGCGCCTCCCCGTTTCCCCCGGTCGAGTGCGTGTGGCAGCGGCGGCGTCGGCTTGCCATCATTGCGCTTCCTCGGTGCGTGCGTGTTGAGGGGTTGCCACGCGTCCCCTTCCCTCATTTTTCGCGGTTTTGTTCCCTTTCGATTTTTTGGGACACGAGCGGCCCAATCTTCTCGACGAAGCTTCATCCATATCCCGGGTTCTCTACAGATTTTCCGTTCGACTTTTCCTTCATTCTCGGCCACCGAGATCCCTTGCCGCTATAATGAGGCCCGGATATTCTCTAGGTTGGTGCTTTGCCGCGTGCCTTTGCCCATGCATGGTGCCTAAGCACCCCACGTCCGGTAGACCTACGATTGCTCGGGGACTCCAGGTGTAGGATGCATCCTGGTGATTGGTCTTTGCACCAGTTAGGTTTCCGATTACTCGGGGACTATCGCTCGATTTTCTCTGATGACCCTAGCAGTACGTGATAACTCACCTATTCCTAGGCTTGGGGACTAAGTGGGCACACTTCACCTACGGTGAATCGTGCTCATTTCCTTGTTTGCATTTTTGGGTGTTTTTCAACTATACGTGGGCACACTTCGCCGTAAAAGAAAAAGTTTTTTTTATTGGAGCACCCAAAGATCTAGCATGCGGACTCATCAAGACTAGATTGATCGGAAGCAATGGAAAGAAGCTCAGGGAGCACGGCGGCGGTCGAGAGCTATCCCAGTGTAGGCACAAAAAATCCTACTCCTGCGCCGCACACACCGACAAGCCGGAATAGCGGCTTTACTCTCGCCCGAGTGTCTTGAATCGAAGGCGTGCCATAGTCAATTTGACTTGTTAATTGACAAGGAGGTAAATGTGAGATCCGGGAACATGCATGGTGAGACCAAGACAGCTCCGCATGTATGGCTCTAAGGCCGGATGTAAAGACATATAACTATGAAAGCTATCTATCGATGAATAATGAATGCATTCGTAAACATATATGAAGATATGATGTAATAACACCGCCGAATGATCATAAAGACATGTTTGAACAAATAAAGTCGATCATTATGATGTGCTATTGTACGACTCTATTGCATAGATCGAATCAATTGACAACATGATAAATAAAAGAATGTAAGTCATAAATATCGTTAGTGATACTCATGACACATGAAAGCATAACCGTGTTCGGCAAGCTTGCCGAATCGAGGTCCATGAAGAAGGAACTACCCTACGTAAAAACCTATCGATTAAATCGATCTCTAGTCCACCGGATGACTAGCTCTAGAGTAACCCAAAGATCTCAGATCCACCTGGATGATGACACTGATCTGTCAAGATCTAAACGTATACGAACCCACAACACGTGACAACTTAGATTGATCTATCTCGGCTACGATGAACAGATAGATCTAGTAGGATAGTAAGATGAGCAATGAAAGCACTAAAAGCAACTAGATCTATGATAAGATAAAGCCGAGACGTTTCAATCTAAATTGGGCAAAAGGTGTGTGCAAACATAATTAAATAAACAAATTGAAAGCATTGCAAACACGTGGTAACTTAATGAATTCATTAGATCTTGCCAAAATCTAATGAAGCCGATAACTAGCTCTTAGCTTAGGACCTTAGCCCACCGGATGGCTCATGATCGACAAAAAGAACCCTCTTGCCCCTCGATAGCTTAAATCCGCCCGACGATACTAAGCGTGAACAAGACTTCTTGCAATAATCTAAATCCGCCCGACGATACTAGACATGGTGCAAGGTTGTCGGTACTTACGGAGGTCGGGGTCGATGAGTCCTCTCGCAAGAGATCGACGACACACGATCGACTCGAAGGGTGGCCGGAGCCAAGGCACGGAGCCGGGTTTGTTGTATTTGACTTGGTAGATTGTTTACAGTTGCCGGGGGTCTTATATTTATACCCTGGGCTTTGACGAGTCCTAACTAATTACGAATAAATGTAACTAAATATCTAGCTAAGATACATTGTCCTCCAAGTCTTCTCGGAGTCGTGAAATTGTACGTGACGTGGGCCCTCGTCCTCGAATATCTTCCTGCTTGCCGAACGATCTCATGCTCAGCTCCTTCTCGGACTCAGGTTCCTTAGCCGAATAACAGCGGCTTCCCGAATGCTACAGCGTCACTGCTTGTCTTTTGCTAGCCGAATGACCTCTTACCGAATCATCGTGTACTGGTCCATCAGTCATCCAGGCCTTACCAAATTTTGGTGTTAACACCAGGCTAGTCGGCGTTTAACTAGTCTGGTCGACACCGCATGAAGACTGGTCGACAACACCTCCCGATGATTGAAGCGTCAAGACTCTCTCACCTGCAGCATACAGCGTGCTCGGGGACTAGCTGTGGGGGGATAAACCCCTATCCCCTCACGGGTAACTTCGGGCTAGGCTTTCCGGGCCGGCCCAGGACGACGGACTGAAGCCCTTGGCGCTAGAAGACCGCAATTATCGGAGGTCACGGCCTAAACGTGGTCGCCAAGATAGTTTCCTAGTATAGCTCTATCGTAATCACTACATACTTTCCTATTGTAACCGATCGGGATAGATCTTGCCGGACCGGATCCGACCTGTAACCCTGCTCCCGGACTATATAAGGAGAGCGGGGATCCCCCCGAGGGACACGATATTCTCAATCAATCAATACAAACTAAGCGGGACGAGGTTTTACGCCATCAAGGGGCGGCGAACACAGGTAAAACCCGTGTGTTTTGTCCTTCGCTCTCTCGCTTTAACATCTCGTTAGCCGTCTAGCGCATCTCTACCGCTCAATCTACTAGCCGGGCATACCGCTAGACTATCGTCAATAAACCGACGACATCTCGGCCTCCAAAATTTCACTAACCGGTCCCCACGGTGTCTTCGGCACGCCCGCCGCCTCCACCTTGGCGACGCCGATCTTCTCCCCCGGCAGCGCCATTGCCCGGCGAGCATGTCCCAGCGAGGTCATCCCCTCAGCACGGGCGCGGCCGACTTTGCATGCCTCGGCGACACCGGCGGGCATGGCCGTCGCGCCCGCCGCCGCCGCTGCGTGGCGCGTCCGCCGCGTTGCCGCGCCGCTGTGCGCTGCCCTCGCCGCCGTGCGCGGGCATCCCCGCCGCCCTGGGCGTGGGCGCGGCGCGGGTCCCATCGCCGGCTGCCGCCGCCGCCGCATGGGCGCGCTGGGCCGCTTACCCGCCCGCCGCCCCGCTTGCTCCGTGGCCGCCTCCGAGCCTCCGTTCCCAAGCCCACATCGCGAAATGGATGCGCATCCCGAGCCCCGGTAGAGAGAATAATTTTAAGAAGACGGGAGAGAATGACGGCGGGCCAGGTTTCGTCGTCTACCGGATTGTATTTTGAGGCTTAAATTTAGGAGCTTGGCTGGAGTAAAAGAAAAATAACAGGCCCGATCGAAAAGTGAGGGAGCACCCAAAAGAAAAGTAAGGGCTTGGTTTTTGAGGGCTATTCTTTGAAGTTCTTTCTTAGTGCATCGATCATGTTTATGGTTCGCTTTCTGTGCTTAACCAATACACTCAGCGGCACGCGCCAGGCGCGCTCTAAACACTAGTACCCTCCTAATAGAGCTGAAAAACTTAGCAGTCACGTATACCCGTAATAAAAACAAAAGTTCCTGTTCGGAAAGGAGCGGTCGTCCACCGAATTGGATTCGCGACGTGGCGCACGCCAAGCAGCGGCACGCTCTCACTTTCCACCACAGGCGGCCACACCACCCCCTCACCACCCCCGCAACTGCCCTCCCTTCGCCCGCCCGTGCCCGTGCCTCACCGAACGATCCCCACATTCCTTCGGCGGCTCCGCGCTGTGCTCTCGTCTACAGGTGAGGCGGCGATGAGGTCGGCCGTGGCCCGCCTGATTTGCTCCTCCTCTTCCTCGCCCTCCCGTCTCAGGTGAGAGCTCCCGCCCCTCGTGTCATGCACGTCTGCAGTTGTCTCGGCGGACATGTTGCTGGAAGGAAAGGGCTAAGTTTTCAGCAAGATTTGGCATTGCGATGGGTGGGTGATCGTGGCAATTAGGCGTGAAGGGAATTAGAGCAAATCGATTGGGGAGCAAACTGCCATTTGATAACAGTTCCAGCTAGGGCCGGTCCTGATATTGGGTAGGCTTGTGGCGAAATAGAAGTATGTGACCCTGAGTCCCTTTTATTAGATTTATTTATGCAATTTTTTCTCCTGTTTACAGTTTCACATTTTTATTACAAAAAATGTGGACTGTGGTTCCGAAGTACTACTACATATGGATTGTTAATTGTTAATTTATCTATTATTCGTGTTGAAATTTGGTACAAAATTTGAGTTTGAAGTTATGCAAACCAAACGTTAATCAAAATTTGAGATGTTTACAGCTGATATATACTATGGATACTAACTATAATTTCCACTTTTATCATCGCTAAAATAAGAATAATAAAACATTTTATATATAATTAAGGGAATTCAAATGATTGCTTCCTTGTAGGCCTCTCTACCTATTATATGCTATATTAAGAAATTTTATGTACGATAACGATATGACTGGTTTACTTTTTCTAGACCAAAGTGGAAATGTATATTGACGTGCCTGAACCATGACTAGGGGCTCTTGTTGGGTTTCAACTCTAGCCTAACCCAACTGGCTTGGGACTGAAAGGCTTTGTTGGTGTTGTTAGACCGCTTGCCTGCTAACATAACAAGAATGACTCACTGGTGTACCACTATCAGTGAACCACCTCAAAGCTGAAGAATCACCAAAATGCTTGTTACAGAGTGAGCAAGCAGAAAATGAGAAATAACTGAAACACAAGCGAGACTGTTGGTACTCAATTAATAGTATGGTCGCACATCACTACCTAGGCAAGGAGCAGATAGCGTGGAGCCAGCTATGAGTACTTCAAGTTATACTTGAGTTCGAGTAACAAGGGTGCTTTAGTTGAATTAGTAGGCATGCAAATACTACCGTTAGTCCTAAACCAATTAGACAGGGACACCTGTACCATGGGTTTCAGGGTGTTTTCTCCATTCGCCATGCCCAGGGGCCCACGGCTTGGTCTGTTTCTGGCATGTTCTTAGATCACTACCTTGCTTGTAGACACTCTGGCTGCTGTTTTGTGGGATTGCTAATTCTCCTATTGTTGGGGTGCCAGCAGCTTGTCGTCAATCATGCTGAAAAGTGGCAATGCATTCTTTAGCAATGCCACACCCAATGATCAGAAGCACATTGAGGAGCCCTTTAAGGTGAAGGAGGCAGAACCTGTGAATGCAACAAAACCTTCTCCAGACAAGGTAATGGTGAAGATAAGAAATTCTAGTATATTCTAGTTCACCTCTAGCATGGTGGAAATGTGTTTTCCATGTTGCATCTAGTTTGGTGTTGAAGCCTTCATAGCTTTGTATGTTCACCCTATCCCTACCCATATGCTGCTAAACCATAGCCATGCATACAATTCAGAAAATACAGTTTTTTTTTTTTAATAGTGCAGATGGGTCAATTTAGGGAACATGGCCTGAATATTGATATTCTTGACATCTAGTTTATTGTAATGTGACTGTTACATTTCAGAGGCATGGGAGTAAAGATATACTTTTCATGGAATGTTTTTTACATGTGATAACTATCTTATATGTTAATCAATTAATTTGCAATGATGGAAGGAATTATAGCTTTTAGCTAACAAATGTACGGGATTTTCAACTCAAGATATGCTTGCTGCCATTCTTTTCTTAATTTTATGAATTCATGTTTATGAAAATTACTGAGCTGCTTCTTACATCTATCTTGGTATAGCTACTGGTTCTAGGAGGAAGTGGTTTTGTTGGATCGCATGTTTGCAAAGAGGCTTTGGACAAAGAATTAGTTGTCTGTAGTCTCAATAGGTAACTCTGTCAGCTGTTTTATTATTCTCTTATTTATTTTCATACTTTACCATCTCTTCGGATTTTCTATTCTATTAAGACTTGCTAGATTTGTTTATAAGATGCTAAAACTATTGTAGAATAGGCTAAAAACATTGAAATGGCAATAAATTTTTACTTAACTGCTGTTAACTATTAATCACGTAGCTTTGTTCAGATATAGATGAAAAAAACTATAATGGACTTTGATCCTCAAATAATTGTTATTCGATCAAGTTTCAATTGATTTTTTGGGGACTTAGCATAAGTGATAACCTCTCATCCTTTTATCTTTGATTGTACTGTTTTAGCCATCATTTACTGCTGTGAAGACTATTTTTATCCCACTTTCTTGTTCAAACAGCAAAATTACAAGCAAACTACTTCAGATTATTAGTATGAACAGCCATCAGTACAAAACTAGAGTCCAGAACTAGCATAATTTACAAACCCGAATTTGAAAGAAGAATCTAATAACACAAACTGAGGGTGTTATTCTAGTTGCTGTTCCTGAACACAATAGACATTTCAAATGAAAAGTTCCATATTTCTACCCTGAACAATTGATTCTGTCTATTTGACCCTCTATTCGAAACATTGACTTGATTTATTACTGCCCAAAATTATGGAATTTATCTCTTCTGTTTGTCCCTGTTCAAGTTATACTGGTTTCAAATTTTGTGAGATGATACATGACATCACTGTGCTAGAAATTTGATAACTTTTGTGGTTATTTTCATTGGTTATCTCAAAGGTTAATGTACTGTCAAATGCTCCCAACCAATGGAATACCCCACAAAATTGAATCCAAGAAAGCAACATATTTGTATGAGGACTTGAGCAGAGACAAAAAAAAAAAAAAAACAAATTCCTGATAGCATTAGCCTAGTATTTACCTTGCTTAATCAGTAGCTTAGTTTACTTTTATGCTTTTACCTACTCTATAATGGTGCCATGGCAGCCAAGATGAATATGGTGCCTTGGCAACCAAGTACAATCAAAGGATCTGTTTTTTAGTAGCGAGAACATGCCCTGGGGTTGTTACGACGCCGAGTCTTACCAGAGAAAGTATGGAGGAGAGTAGGGAACAGGGAGGTGATCTCGCTTGCGCTGCCGGCGGCGGCGAGGGGGTGCCGTGGCTGGCTTGAGGGAAAGCTAGAGCGAGGAGAGTTGAGGTAAGGGACGCCGGGCGCCCAAGGGAGATTAATATCTCAATCCTGGGCTAAGCTCTTTCCATTAACATGTAGGACTCTTTATAGTCCTTACATGACGCTAACAAACTCTGGATTCCAAGATCTAAACAAACTCCAAGACTCTTAGCTAATCAATCTAGAATTCCAACTAACTAGGACTCTAACTAACTGGACCTAGCCACGCAGCCTGATCAAGCCACTAGATCCGGCTCAGCCATTGCTAGGCGCCTTGCCCTTGCGCGTGTACACATTGCCGGTCATAACATCTCTCCCATCCTTCAGAAACAGCTCGTCCTCGAGCTAAAAGGCGGGATAAACTTCACGAAAATCATCAACTGCTTCCCACGTAGCCTGCACCAAAACTTTCCACACTCCGAGGTTGAGACGGGGCGTAACACGTGCTGTGGCTGAAGCGGGGGCGCCCATGACGGAGTGGAGGCAGCGCCGGTGGAGCATCGGAGGTGAGCCGCAGAAGGGTTTCAGCACCCCAACATGGAACACATCATGAATCCTGGCGCCCGCCGGTAGCTGCAGGAGGTACGCAGCTTCGCGGATGCGGTCCAGCACCTGAAAGGGACCAGCAAACTTGGGCCCAAGCTTAGACTTGCGCCTAGGGGCCACAGACTTGTGTCGAAGAAGCCGGAGGAGCACCTAGTCACCAACCGCCTCGCGTGCTCTTGTGCCTGAAGAAGACGAGCACGGACCTTAGCAAGAAACTCGTCGCGGCTGCTCAACAGTTCTTCGACGACGTCCGTCCGGGCACGACCCGAACTGGAGCTCCGGCGGTGACCTGCCATAGACGACCGTGAACAGCGATGTGCGAAGAGCCGTGTGGTAGGCGGTGTCGAGCCAGTCCCGAGGGCGATCCCCCGTGAGGCAGCGGAGGTACATCGCGATAGCCTTGTTCACCGCCTCGGACTGCCCATCCGTCTGGGGGTGGAACGCCGTGCTCATCCTGGATGCCTGCTTGCCGGAAAAGATCACGCCACACATTACCCGTGATCACGGTCGCTGAAGATGGTGTCGGGGAAGCCGTGGAGCCGCACTATGTCGCGTGGAAGAAGGCGTGGGCGACGGAGGACGCCGTATACGGTGTTAGTTCCTACTGCCAGGAACCAAGGTGAGCAGACCCTGCTCACCGCTGCTCTCTCACTCCTCCCTGCTCCAGGAAGAAGATGAGCAGCAGCTCTCTTCCCTCACGTGCACACACACAGCTCAGACTGAAACTGAACACCTTCAGTTCAGCGTTGGCTGGACTGAAAACTCTCTGTATGTGGGCAGCAAAGAGACTTGAGCTCACTCACACACTCGCACAGGTTCAGGTTCAGCAGTGGCTGAACTGAACCAACTCTGAATGTGGGCAAATGAGACTAGGCACCAAGGCAGAGCAGACCCTGCTCACCTTGCCTCTCCCTCTCCCCTGTCACAAGGTAGAAGAAGAGCTGAGCTCTCTGCTACCACACGCACACACAGCACAAGGTTCTGCGTTGGCTGAACCTGGACCTGAATGTTGGTGGCAAAGAAAACTGCCTTTTCCATTGCATTACATAGGAATATATACACAGGATGGCACTCACCAACTACTGCTACAGACCAGCCGTGTTACACACTTTCAAAGGCTGAAGTCAGTCAACAGCTAAGGTCTTCTACCCACGCCATAGTACTACAGACCGGACAAGCATGCTGTCCCCGGGAGAAACCTAGAAGTCCTACTTTCTAGAGTGAAGCATGTCTGTCTCCGCAGAGACCTAGAAGTCCTACTTTCTAGAGTGACCGAGCCAACTACTACCCGCCCGGTTCACATTATTTCTATGATGGGTCTGCAGGAGATTACGACCTAACATACGGATGCCCCAACGGAATGAAATGGGCGCATTTGGAGAACTGGCCGATGACCGTGAGAATGACACTCTTGCCATGGACCTTAGCGGCGTCTCCACGGTCCATGGAGATGTCAACCCACATGCGAGAGGGTACCCGGCAAGGGGCTGCAAGAGGTTTGGCGGGACGCAGCGCCTCTGTCTTGTTGCGCTTGCATGTAACACAAGCGCGAGCGTAATCTTGAATGACCCGCGGCGGTAGGTGCCGACGAAGAACTTCGCCAAGCGGAGGCTTGAATGCCCTCATGCCCACCGTGCACCACCGGTAAAGACGGCATTGAGCACGGAAGATGTTGTCGGAATGAACACCCTTGTGAAGAAGAAGGCCATCTGGACAGCCCAATCAGCACCATGCGTGCGAGCCCGATGGCATCACGGAGGGCCCGAGAGCGTGTCGGACTCGGCTAGCTCCTCCTCGAGGTCCTCGAAGAGCTGGAACATCGGAACCGTCATCACGCGGCCACGGGCCGGTGCGGTGCTGGACACCCCAGCCAGCAGGGGAGTGTCGCCATCGCAGCCGAGAGCGTTAGCGACAACATTGAAGCGCCCGAGAACGTACTCCACCCACAAATCATAACAAATGAGCTTACTTATCCGGTGGTCTTTGGGGTATGGTGGACAACCGCCGGGTCGAGGAGGAACTTCAAGGCGTAGTGGTTGCATGCGGACGGCGAACGCGGCGACCCCAAAGATAGGGCCACCAATGGCGCTCGGCTTGGACCCGCCCAATCGGTTCACGCTCATATATGCCGCCACCTTCGGATGGCGCGCCGCAAACGGCCGGCTAAAGAAAGCGATGGGGCCGTCTCCACGATGCAAAACAACCCCAAAGCTCGAGCCGACGCGCCACTGTCGACGAAGAAATCGCTTTAAGTCGGGAAGGTGAAGGGCGGGTGCCGCGGTGGCGCTTCTTCCTTCAAGCGGCGTGACGCCGCCTCCGGCCGTAGGTGTCCACCGGAAGGCATCCTTTGCGCAGAGGCTGGTAAGAGGCGCCGCAATAACCCCATACTCCTTGATGAAGCGCGCTGTAGTACCCCAAAGCCGAGGATGCCGCGGAGGCCACGCGCCGCCAAGGGCGTGCGCGCAGGGATCGAACAGTAGCAACCTTGGACTTGTCCATGCCCAACGTCACTTGTATGGAAGACGACGAAGGAGCACTTGGACTTCTTTAAATGCAAGTGGTGGGCGCAGAGAACGTCGAGGACAGCACCTGCGTGCCGAAGGTGCTCCGTCCAAGAGGAGCTGTAGACGAGGATATTGTCGAAAAACACCACGCAGCGGGGCGGAGGAACGGCTTGAGGACGAGATTCATAAGTGCCCGAAATGTCGAGGGGCATTAGATAAACCAAACGACATCACCGTAAAATTCGAAGTGGCCGTGTGATGAGTCCGAACGCCGTCTTGATCATGTCGTCGGGGTGGGACGCAGACTTGATGATAGCCCGCGCGGGTCAAGCTTGGTTAAGATCTTGGCCCCATGGAGCTCATCCAAGAGCTCCTCGACGCACCGGGATTGGAAACTTATCCTGATTGTGGCGGCGTTAAGGGCACGATATAGTCGACACAAGCGCCTCGGCGCCGTCGCTTTTCTTGACCAGAAGACCGCCGGGAGAAGGGCGGCGTCTTCGGGGCGTATGGTGCCCCTTTGAAGCATCTCCTCGCCGGGCCTTCGAGCTCGCCCTACGGAGCGAGGGGTACCTATATGGACGGACCGCGGCGGGATCGCGTGCGCCTTGAGATGGATCCGGTGTGTCACAAGGCCTAGGGGCGGAAGCCTGTGGCGCCTCGAAGGCGGAAGCGCGGGACTCCGGTGGCGCTCAAGAGAGCGGGTTCAGCCCCCGTCTTTGTGGAGACCAAGGCGGGGAGAGGGCGCGTGCCTACTCCCGCACCTTGCAAAGACCTGCGCCCCGACGGATGAAGGTCATGGTGAGGCCGGTGAAGTCCACAAGTTGGGCCCGAGGGTGTGTAGCCGGGCGATGCCCGGCACCATGTCATAGGCATCGGCGGGATGGAGCGGATCAACTTTGGAAGACCTCGCCCACGATCGCGGGCCGGGGAGCCACGTATGGGGCCGCGGCAACCCACGGCGTCCCCAGTTGGCCACCACTAACGTCTTGGCGTTGCCATTGTCCACTAATTGCACTCGACACGCCTTTGCTTTGCCGACTCGTTGATGAAATTGTGAGTGGAACCGAGTCAAGCGGCGCAAAAGAACTCACAACCGCCCAGAGAACGCCAAGAATCGCATAGTTTTCTCCGCTGCGGGGAGATTATCTTTGGTCCGGTCGAACGGCGGGTGCTCCTTAGCCAGCGCGGCATTTGCTAGAAGCTCGTCGGAGTCACCGGAATCATCCGGCTCCTTCACAATGTAGTTTGCCGCCTCAAGAAGATGGTTACGATGCAGTTGTTACGACGCCGAAGTCTTACCAAGCAGAAAGTATGGAGGAGAGTAGGGAACAGTGAGGTGGATCTCGCTATGGCGGCGGGGTGCCGTGCCGTGGCAGCCCGCGAGGGAAAGCCTGGAGTGAGGAGAGTTGAGGTGGGGACACCAGGCGCCCAAGGGAGATTAATATCTCAATCTCGGGCTAAGCTCTTTCCATTAACAAGTGGGACTCTTTTATAGTCCTTACATGACGCTAACAAAACTCGACTCCAAGATCTAAACAAACTCCAAGACTCTTAGCTAATCAATCTAGAATTCCAATTAACTAGGACTCCAACTAACGGACCTTGGCCTGATCAAACCACCAGGTCAGGCTTAGCCACTGCTAGTCGCCTTTGCCCTTTGCGTGTACACATTGCCCGGTCATAACGGGGGTTGTTGGCCATCTGCCTATGAGCAAGGGGCTGGGCACCAACTCTTGTAAGATATTCCTGATCTTTGCTTTCAATCCAAGCGGCCTCAAGGCCAAGCTGCCCTCTGGCAGTCCTACCTAGTCTCTCTGATCTGTTCTAGGTTTCCAACAATTTCTTCTCGGGGATGATTTTATCCAGTTTAAATAGTTTGGGGAGTAAATTGAATCAACATTTTGTACAATGGGTTAAACGAATAGTTAGTGGTACTAAAATGAACCTTTTTTGTACTTAAAACTCACTAGCTCCTTTTTATGCATTTTGTGTTTCTTATTCTTACCAATGTTATTCTTTTGTCATTAGATCTGGGAAGCCATCCTTAAATGAACCTTGGGCTGACAAAGTTATATGGAAACAAGGTTGCTTGCTACTGAGGTTAACTTTGTTGTGTCAATGGTAATGTAATTAATATCTACCTTCTATTGGACAGGCAACCTCCTTGAACCAGCTTCATTGAAGGATGCTATGGATAATGTTTCTGCAGTGGTAAACATACCGAATTCATTTGAGCTAAATATGTTTCTGTACTTAGTGTTTGACACATTTCTTTTATTATAGTTTAATTTCGATTTAATTATAGTATTAGTAATGTTATAGAGAGTAGTTTATGGGGTGGTGACCGTTACGAATGGAGAATGACACAACTGAATTGGTGCTATTGAGGCCCAAAGGGGGAGAATATATAGAGTACAAGGGAGACTTAGTAAAACCCTAAACTAGGAGATTACCCTAATGCCCTTTGACTATATTATACCTTAACACCCCCTCTCAAATGCAACATGAATGTAATGGCGTTGCATTTGCAGAGTTGGCACAACACACTAGACTTAAAAAAAAAAATTACATCCAAAATCCAAAATAGAATATGTCGTCGAAGCGTGCAGCTCTTGAACAATGTCGATGAAATGATCTCCTCCACAAGTGGGTACTGCCTTCACAAACCAGTACGTCAGCAAATACCACAAGTCTTCACAAACCAGTACGTTGACTCAAACACGAGCCTTGCTTTGGAGACTTTGAACTCGACGAGAATAGAGATGTGTCAAATCAAGCCAAATAAAGAATAGAGAGATTACTGCTGCAAAATGGCAAGCAGTATGATAGAATGATGATGACGACAAATAAGAAGGACATTGATCATGACGTGGAGCAAAACGGCTCGAAAAGGGACCAAGAGGGCATTGTCGCATCAATGACGATGTGATTAGCTAAATCGACGGGACTTAGCTAACCATGAAACAAAAAAAAAAAAAATGGCTGATATGACAAAATTTGTGGACACGCACGGCTTTGACGAATTGTAGTGGATGAAACTCGACTTGATGGACTCAAATGCAACAGATGCATTGGACTTAAGAAAAGAAAATGGCCTCAATATACTAGGAGCAGCAAGCAGCAGGAATGATGGCAACCGAGGGATACTTTAGAACGAGCAGCAGACGGGCAGAGTCCACCTGCTACTCACGAAGGGGAGGCTGAGCGGGATCCACGCGGGCCATGAGGATGGAAGCGGATTATGTGGATGAAGGCCATGGGGGTAGTCCGGTGCTGCAGAGGGGTCGGAGGGAGGGAGGCGGCGGCGGGTCGCCCGTCGCGACGAGAACGGCGGCCGAGGGCGGCGCATCCGGCGGCCGGCGGCGCCAAAGATGCCGCGTCCGTGGCGTGTACGAGGGCCAACGAGGGATCGCGGGCGGGCTCGATTTCCTAAGCGCAGCGGCGTAGGAGAGGGTGGGGAAGGAGGATAGGTGAGGGAAGAGGTGCGGCTACGCCGGGAGGGCGCCGGCGCCGGCGCCGGCGGCCGGGGAAGGTGGGGAGGAGAGGATCTAGGCTGATACCATGATAGAGGATAATGTACACTTGTATTCCTCCAAACCCTAGAAGGGTGGGTATATAGTTGGCTGTACATGGGCCTCTATTGGGCCGCTACACATATACACTAACAATGGTGAATCTTTCTTGCCTAGGGGCTGTTTGTGTATTGATTGTGGTAGAGTGGTCGTCTCTGTTTTTTGTTAAAGCCGCGGTTGTTTGTTTAGGATGGTAGTGGGTTGTTGTGCTTGTGCAAGGTTTCTTGTATGGGTTCTTATCCCTTTTTCCTCTTAGTATAATGATACGCAGCTCTGATGTGTGTCTGAGATTTATTTTGCCTTGCTGCACTGTTATGGTAGAAAATACCTGTTATGGTAGGAAATACCTACTGGCACCGTCAGAGGGCCAAGACAGGTGCAAGATCAGGGGAGAATGATTGAGTGCCTGCTGCTTTTGGCAGTCGAGAGTTCAGGAAGGAAGACAGCTAATATATATGTAGTGTATGATCAATGGAATAAAGTAAGCAATTTACAGTCAGTCCAATTCTCATCTCCTTTCTCTGTTACCTCACCTCCCTTCTGCTCACCCTCAACACAGCCAGACCACCATGGGTAGGAAACAAGTGGTCGAACGGCCAGCAACCTCCCACAGCTGTCCTATCCAATCACTTCCCCATGGGACATGACATGCACTACCATAGTTGCTTGTTGGGATATAAGAAATTTGGTTTGTTGCAGTGGCCCATCTCACTATAAGGAGCAGCAGCTGAGGCAACCAGGAAGCCCCTCTCCCTCTGTCAATTGTTCCTCTGCCATGACTCATGAACCACTCACACCCTAGCCCATAATATAAGGATTTTGGCTAAAATTATGTCATGTGCAAAGTTCCTAAACTTGAATTAGTGTTTGTTTTGTTTATACCAACAGCTCCGGGTAGATTTTTTGTAGGCAAGATCTTATTTGTAACAATCGCTTTGAGTACATGTTTCATATCTATATCCTATATCAACTTATTTGGGACATTGAAAAGTTAATGTCAATGTTTGGCATCTCATATGTTTGGCATCTCCTTCGATTTAGGCCCTGTTTGTATGTATGGTTTTATATGTGTGCCCTGTTAGTGCATATGTATGTCTTTATACCTGAAATATCACTAAAAGCGATTTTTCTTAACTATGTAGCAAGACTTAGGCAAGTCAGAATGTATCTGTTACATGAAGTATCCAAGCATGCATTGATAATTCCTGAAATGCCGCTAATAGAGAAAATATTGCAGGTATCTTGTGTTGGAGGTTTTGGATCAAATTCTTTCATGTATAAGATTAATGGGACTGCAAACATCAATGCCATTAGGGCTGCAGCTGAGAAAGGTGCAATGCTATTGAGCATTCATGTCATTATTGAGGAATATCATGTTTCTTCTCGGAAATTTCTGTATATGCCATTGACTAAACCTTGTATCCCCAATCTGCCACTTAAAAAGCTTGTATCCCACCAATGCTACCGCCCTTAAATTTTAATCCCTTTCATGACATTATTGACTACATTCCAGTAGTCTTGCTAGTGGACATGGCAAAATGACCCATTTATCCTTCTCTTAGGTTGGCCACAATGCTTTTATTGCCACAAACTAAATGTAAGCGAATTGCATATGAATATGGTCACAAATTCTAACATAGAGTCTTGGATAGTACTTTATTCAGCTAGCAAGCATCAGTCCACGCTGCAAAAGCACCAATGATTGTTACACCTGCAACATTACCAATTATTAACTGGATTTGGATGTATCATGTCCATATTTTTCGTTCTGAATAATACTATACCATACCATTTTTGAGGTGGGCATTGGAAGCAAATTGTATGTCTGAGAAACCATTTCCATGCTAGATTTCCGTTTGAGACAGGTGGACCCATTCAGGTTGACAGTTAGCAACATCCAAAAAAATACAAAGTGCAATCTATTACTTCTTGTTGCAGTTAATATGTTTGCTTTGTAGACATGCAACTGTTTAATTTGATGTAATATTCCAAGGGGTTCTTAAAATTTTTTTTAAAAAAAAATATTAGCAAGAAAAAAATATGGCAAATGGAATTTAGTTTATTTGGGAAGAATTTTGTTCTGCTTGTTATTTTACCTGTTTTCTATCTGCAGGTGTAAAGAGATATGTATATGTGTCAGCCACAGACTTTGGTTTACTGAATTATTTATTGCAAGGCTACTACGAGGGCAAGGTGATTTCTTGAGATTATTGACATGCCATGCACATTTTAAAATTAATTTTGCTCCCTCCAGTCCCCAAAAAGCAAGTCATTTAAGTATCTCAATGGTCTCCAAGATGGCACTTGGACTAAGTTTTGTTATAATAAATGTATTTTATATGATAAATCTATTGGTCTTATTTCAAAGACAGAAATCTAGTGGTTTCATTTCATATGGTCAATATATACATAATTTCTTATATATTGAGCATCGCAGCAATAGAAATTTAGAGCAACAAGAACCACAAAACAACTTATACTTCGAACTAGAGGGGTAATATATGATTAGCCTTAATGGTGTGCATTTTCTATACTGTTACAAATGTTTTTCGAGAGAAAGGTGTTTATATTGTCTTCTAATAGTTTATTTGTTCCATGATGAAATATTCATGCTATCATTTTTTGTGCCATTGCATGCCATATTCAAATTAGCTATCAGAATATTTTCAGGAATTGCATATTACTAAGTGATGTTCTAATAGTTTTATGTGTTTATTGATTCGATTTATCCTCATTTCCTATGATCAGGTTGAACAATAAATGTATAGAGTGAGTATTGGTGTTAGCTTTATGGTGTATTCATAATAGCATTTATTTGCGCTGTTGACTACTACTGCCTCATACTGCATTCTTTATTTTTTTAAAAAAATTGCGTAGTACTTTTCTTTAGTATCCTTGTACTGTCCCTTTTCCATGAACAGGTTCAGAATAAGTATATATGTTAAGAATTTAGATATTTCTCACCAGGTCATGGGTTCAAGCAGCCTCTCTGCAGATTTTGCAGGGGAAAGGCTTCCCTTGGTTTATCCTCTCCCAGATCCCACTCATGTAGGAGCTTCTAGCACTGCCTTTTTATGTTATAAGCTATTTAGCAAATGAAATAATTACAATCATGTATAAAGGGTTTGCATATAGTGTCTGCCACTTTGGCTTTGCAAGTTCAAACAACAATAAACAGTGCCAAATTTGTTTTTATTTATCTGTTTCTCAATGTCTGTCTAGTTGGACCAATAACTTTGTTTTTAAATACTTAGTGTTAGATTTAATGTGTTAGTTTAATGCCTTTCTGGCATGGCGCCTGGTACTAGCCCAGCGTGCTGCCTCGTTTCTTGGCATGCCGCTTGGGATCTCTCTCGGTGTATTGCCTCTTTATTTCTTAGCCTTAAATCTCTTCTATAAGATGCACCCCGTAAATTGAGAATACACAGGTGCTAATTAATTCTGTCATGGTATCACCCCTCCCCTCCCGACCTCCCTCCCTCCACCCACTCCGGCCCCTTGCCTCCTTCTCCGGCGAGCTCGGAGCTTCGGAGGCGAGGGGAGGGATCGATCCTCCCTCGCCCTTCCATCCCTCTCCTTCTTCCTTGTAACATCCCCAAACAAATAATGGGTTTTTTCTTCCTCTTCGTTTTCTCTACTTCAAGATAGTTGAAGATGGTGATGGTGGCGGTGAAGGAATCGATGACACGACAACACGCCGCCGTTGATGCCCATAGCGGGCAGAGCTCGGCCACGTCCATGCCACGGCTGCGCGCGCCTTCTCGCCACGCGGCTGCTGCCGTTGGCGGCGCGAGATGGGCGTCTCCATCACCGGCGCGAGCATCCGGATGGCGGGCCTCGCGACGAGCGCGACCAGTAGGCGGTGCCCCAGTGCCCGCAATACTCCCGCAGCCAGGATGGGGCGAGATCATGGTCGCCGGCCTCGCGACCACCCGATATAGCGGGCCACCGTCGCACGCCCTCGCGGCGGATCGCGGCTCACCGGCGCAAATAATCGATTCCGACTCCATGCTCGCACCGGCGGCGGGATTCGCGCGGCGGATGGGGGCGATGCGGTCATCCGCATGTACGCGGAGGTACCTAAGCGTCCTCACCTTCATCTGCGTTCATGCAGAAGCTCCTCCGGCCGCCCGTACATGGCGTCGGAGGCGGAGCACTTGCCGGGGTCCATCGCGATTTAGAAATCGGGAAGATTTTTTCCCGCATGCCGTATCCCATGGTGGGGCCCACTTGTTGTGGGGCGGCACATACGTGTGGTACATGCGTGTAGTGTTCTTTTCCGGATACATGCGGCGGGGGTGGCGTGGGCGACAGCTACCCGTTCTCATCCGATCGGCTTCCCACGGTCCTTATCCTTCTATCTTGTTGTTTTTTAATTTTATTTCTATGTTCTATCAAGCGGCACACCTAATATCCACATCAAGACCTCGTCGGTTCCTTCGTCCACGGGTTCAACGGTGAGCCACCCACCGGCTGCAGGAATGGCGGTATTTTACCCGCCCGGTGATTTCTTCAACAATATCTTCGGTTCACCGGCGGAAGCAACTAAATGACGCCGCCGCTACCCGGCCTTTACAAGCTTTGCGCAAGCGCGAGGCCTTCCGCATCAAACGACACCCGTCCGTCGATCGATGTCGTGTTCGATGGCGATTCTAGAACTAGGTCCTATACAATCCTTGATGTAATAGGCTTCTTTGTTAAGGGCCTTCTTGTAATAGTGCCGCTTTTAATATAATATAAAGTTGCTTTTCGTCAAAAAAAAAAAAAAAAAGGGATTCACGTTCATTCCTTTGTGGCCTCTCGCCGCTCTAGCCATCCCCGTTATTGTTAGACTAGGCGTATGGGCTAGCATACTTGTAGGTGTTAGAGACGGGCGTGTGGGTTAGCATGCCCGTAGGCATGGAGACCCGCACCATTGGCTAGGAATATGTACTTGTGTACTACGCATTGCAATACAACGACCGCAGAGATTATACGCATCCTACCTTTCTCACATGGTATCGCTGAAGTTTGGGGTTTTCCGATCCCGACCTAGCCGCGCCGCGCTTCCGCTGCACCGCGCCCCCGGGAGATTGAGATCGACTCGCCGGGCAGCGCCCTCTTAGGATGCCCGGCCGATCCTTCGATCCGCCGCGCCGTCGCCGTCCACCGCGAGAGCAGACGGACCAACCTCATCGCCGCCGTCACCAAGGTTTGCCGCAAGCCCCACCGCGTCGCGCCGCCCTTCGGTGCATCTCCGCCTTCGCCCCATGCACTCCGCCAACGCCGCCACCCATGGCTACGAGGAGATCCCGGAGCAAGTCGCCCGCACCACGGGCCACGCCCGCGGCCGCGACGCCGCCTCTTTCGCGGGACCCAGCCCGCGGCGCTCCGGCCGCCACGGATCCGGGCTGAGCGGGCGGCTCGACCTGCGCCGCCGCCACCGCCGCCGCCGCCACGGGCGCACCCCCGCCCCCGCCCACACGCCGCATCTCCGCCCTCTAAGGCGGGCCGCGCGCCGTCGGAGCCCGCCCCCTCGCCGGCTCTCTCCTCCGCGGGCCGTCGGGCCGACTCCGCCGCGGCTGGAGTGGAGGTGCCACTCGGGCGCACCCCGCCGTCGACGAGCACCCTAGCTTGGAAGGTGTCGTCCCTTCCGCTTGCTCTCTCGTTTCTCTCTATCGATTCCGATGGGGAGGAAGAGATAAGGTTCCGGAGGGAATTTGGGTGCACCCGAGATTGTACCCGTGAGGTCCGTCCATCTCGCTATTTGTGTTGTTTTTGTTTTCCCGATCGGGGAGATCGGTTTGCGTCGCCGCCGTTCGTCGTCATTCATCGCCGACACTCCGAGAAGGACAAGGTTATTCTTTGCGCCTTCCGCCGCATGCGGGCGCCGCTCATGGTCAAGCCTCCCCTCGCCGGTGTCGCCGCCTATTCAGCGGTGGCGCCACTCACCGCAGGGTCCTTGTCAAGTAGGCACTCGATCCACCTCCGCGCCTCCGGCCGTTCTCACGCGGACACCGCCGGACCTTGTGAAGGAAGACGGTCGCCACCCTCGCTTCCGAGCGTGACCTTTGCTGCAACTTGTCGCCGCCGCCCCCGGCGTGACCCAAGTTGCAAACCACGCCGTCTACCACCGCCATCCGCCGCTACCTCCCGCTTTGTTGTCCTCGGCATGAAGCTGGCTTGAGTTTTACTCGAGCACCTCGACGACGCCGACCCGCGCCTCCTCCACGCCCGACCACGTCCACCTCGACTTCGGCTACTACGGCACTAAAGGGCTATCATCCGCATGAGTACTTGTGGCTTTCTCTCTCCCGATCCCGTTTGCACTACACCATTATGACCGCGGGGGATGTTCGTCGACTTCTTCTCGATCTTACCATCGGCCGTGCTCCCGCCGTGGATCGGCGGGAGTGTTAGACTAGGCGTATGGGCTAGCATACTTGTAGGTGTTAGACCAAACGTGTGGGTTAGCATGCCTGTAGGCATGGAGACCTGGCACCATTGGCCAGGAATGCTCCAGCAGTCCTATATGTACTTGCGTACTCTCCATTGCAATACAACGACCGCATTATACGCATCCTACCTTTCTCACAGTTATGGCTCCTTTCTCTCCTTCCGCTGCCATCACAGCCACTTAGGTGGAGTGCGGTTGGCCGCTGCTGCTGTCGTGACTGTGATGCTGCTGCTGCCCTCGTGATCAAGGAGAGGGCCACACTGATTCCGCACCACTATGTTACCAACAGAGCTGCTACTGCCTAGGGTAGAGCCACTGCTTTTCGTTCCGCAGCCGCCGCTTTCCATGGTGAGGCGGAGCGTGCCACCTGGCTTGACATCGAACAACAGTTCCTCGGCAACTGCGAAACTCGTAGTTTCCACCTTGATGCTGAATTTTGCATTTCGTCTAGGGCGATCTTTCGGCCGCAAGATGATAGGGATTGCCACTGCTCTTGGTGACCTTGGTGAAGTCATCCATGATTGGACCTTGGTACTCAATGTTGTCCGTGGCCTCAATAGCAAGTACAATCAAATGAAGGCTCGTCCCAACCGCTCTGCCCCTTTCTGACTTTTAGTGATGTCCATAATGATCTTGTCCTTGAGGAGCTCACCATGAATCTGCCTACGTTGTAGCGGCTGGCGGTGCTCCTCGCCAAGCAGAAGACACCTGCTACGACCTTTCCGCAAGCAGGCTCTCTCTTCCACTCCTGCCAGCAGTGGCGGCTCCAACTGTCGTGCCGGTCCTGCTCCAAACAACAACAAACGGCTATCTATTAGAATACAAATAGTCTAGAATGTCTAGAATGTGACAAGTCTAGAATGTGATAAGTCTTGAATGAAGAATCATGTAGTCTCCTATCTTGTTATTCTTGATGATTTGCTCACATGTCCTCTCGGATTTTCCCCCACGTCTCATGTTTGAAACCTTACCCACATTAGCATACTTCTTTACTTATGTCTCCACTCAATTTGGTTGGACCATTAAAAGTGTTCAGTGTTTCAATGGGCTGTTACCTGGTCGACCAGGGAGAAGGAGGTGAGATTTGGGTGAAGGGGATGAGATTAGGAGATAACTTTGTTCATTGTTCATTGCTTAATCTCAATAGGTGCGGATTACAAATATATATAGGGCCCATTTGCCCTGCCCTCCCTAGTCTCTCTTTCATACTCGTCTCTCGATCCCACAATGTGAATGCTTTCGGTCTTTCAAACTTTAGCCACTATAGTCAAGACCCGACCCTTTCGCTTTCTCTCGACCTTTTGGCGTAGGGCTATCTTTGCCCCCCACATGATTGATTTAATGCCTTTCCAGCGTGTTGCCTGCGGACTAGCCCATTGTGCCGCTTCTGTTCTCGGCATGCCGCCTAGGATCTCTACCTGGTGTATTGCCTCTTTATTTCTTAGCCTTAAGTCTCTCTATAAGATGTATCCTACAACTAATCTCTGATTATGAGAATATACATATGCTAATCCATCTTCTTTCACTTCGCACCTCGCCGATCCTTGTGAATTTTCCCATATGGCCTTGTTCAAACCTCATACGATTGCTCCATGCCACCTTGTTAGGGCACCATTTGAGTCCTCTTACGTCTAAACCTGATTGCCTAGTTGTGTTAGCTAATCCAAAGTTCTTGTTGGAGTATGAGTATTAGGCCCATGTGGCTAGGCCCATGAGGCCCATGTATGCAACTATATGACTACCCTTCTAGGGTTAGCCCTAATTGAGAAATCAATTCTATCATGGTATCAAGCTGGTTCTTTCCCCCACCCTTCCCTCTCCCTCTCCCCGTAGCCGCCGCCAGGGCAGCCGGGCTGAATTTCTTCTTGCCGCCGCCGGCGCCACCATGGCCGGCCGGCCACTTCCCTCCCCCTCCTCCCCAAGACTTCTTCGAGTTTCCGCCCTCACTCCTCCTCGGCCGACTTGGCGACCGCTTCTTTGCCGCCCGCATCGCTGGGCCGCTCCACCCGCTGGCACGGAAGCCTCAGACGCGGGGCGCCCTCCCGCGGGGCCGGGCGCGCCCGCTGCCGCCATCACGGCCGCCGGCGGGCGGACGCCCCCGCCGCCCGAAGCGCCACCGCCGCGGTGGCGGATCTCCCGACCGTTCGCGACCGACGACGACGACAAAGCCGCCGACACAGCATCGAGGGCGCTGATGCGGGCCTTTGCGGGCCGGGGGGCCGATGCGGGCCTTCCCTCTTCCAAAGCCGCTCGCGTGGGCGTGCCATCCCCCCTGAGCCCCTGGGGCAGCCTCCCAGCCCGGGCCGCACCTCTCGCCGCCGCCGCCTCGCTTTGGGGCCAGCCTCGCGTTGAGTGCACCTCCCTCAAGCACCTCTGTCCTCCGTCCCGCTTGGCGCAACCGGAGGGGTCGGTGGGGGGTCTTCACCGATGGCGGACACCCGTGGCGCCCCTCAATGCACCCCTTCGCCCATGGCATGCCCTCGCATGGACTCCGACCTTGATGGCCACCGCCGGCCGCGAGGACCGCACCACCCCCTTGTGGGGACCGCCACCTCCGTTGTCCCAGCCCGCGGTCGCCGGCGTGCTCGCTCTCACCAACGCCCTCGCGCCGCCCGGCCGAGCACGCGGGCGGGCGGGCTCGGACTGCAGAGGCCGCCGTCGCTATGGAGCGCGAGCGCGTGGCGGCCGATGCCCCCGTCGCCCGGGATTGCCACCGTGAGCACCTTCACCTCCCCCGCCGCTCCCGACGGCGGGCTACCTCCTTCGCCACTGGCTGAGCGGCGGCCGGGCGGTGCACCGCCCGCCCTCTACCACGGTGATCCCTCGCACGACCCGGCCGACCGCCAGACGCAGCTCCACTACCAGCCGCGGGTCCGTAACATCCGCCCCCCGGGTTCCGGCTGCCCCCGAGCCGGAAGTCGCCGTCCACGCGCCGGGCGCGACCGGGTCCTCCTCACTCCTCCGCCGCTACGCCCCCGACGACCACCCGGCCAGGCGGCGACTTGCCGGGCGTGCCACCTACCCCCTCGTGGCGCTGGACAACATCGCCCCTCCCTGGATCGTGGGACGATCTCCGTCGACCTCCATGGCTCCTCCGCAACACTCCGCACGACGCCGCGGCCCGGGCCGGGCGCTTGAGGGCCGTCGGGCAACGCCAAGACACGTGCTATATGCGGCTCGAGGCGAAGCTTCCGGACTTTCGTCCGGGGTGACCTCTGGTCGGCGGTCCCGCCGCAAGATGAAGGCCATGGCGCACTCTCTTGGCGACCTTGGGCCGCCCGTGGAGGACCGTATCCCGGTGCTCAACGCCCCCTCCGCGGCCTCGGCGACCGCTACGCTCACCTCGGGAGCATCCTCACGGAGTCGCCCTTCCCCTTCAGCTTCTTGCAGGTCCGTGGACGACCTTGTCATGGAGGAGCTTCGGCGGGGAGTTCGGCTTGTGGCGGTCTCGCGCCGACACCCTCGTCCCACTACGACCGCACTCGCCGCGACTCCACCTCTCGCGCCCCGTCCACTCCGTCGTCTCTCCTGGCACCCCCTCCGCCCGCCGGCGGGGGGTGGTGGTGGTGGTGGGCCGTCGTGTCGTGGCGGCAAAGGCGTGGTCGTGGTGGCGGAGGCGGTGGCGGTGGCCACCCTCCGATGCACGCGCCCCTCGGGGTGCACCACGGCCACTCTCCAAAGACCCGTGGTCGGGCGCATCTCGATGTGGCCCTACCAGCGCCGGCTCCGTGGGCACGCCTCGTCCACCGGCGGCCATGTTCGCCGGTGCTCCTCCCGGGTACTCTACACTACTCCGTGGGCGGACCCCTCCGGCGCCTACTCGGCGGTCCCACTGGGCTCCTCCCGTACCTCGGGGCCGGTTGGCTAGGGACGGGCGGCTTTGGGCGCCTACCACGGACGGCGTCCCCGACCCCTCCCGTCGGGCCGAGTGGGTCGCCGACTCGGGGGCCACGTACCACACCACTCCCGACCCCGGGTATACTCGTCGGTTCACCCTCCTTCTTCCTCCCTTCCTTCGTCCATCATGGTCGCAAATGGGTCGTGTCTTCCTGTCACTTCGTGGGTGCAGGCCGGGGCCGCTCACGGATCTTTTCGTCTTCCGATGTTCTTGTTGCTCCTTCCATGGTTCACAACCTCCTTTCTATTCGTCGCTTTTCGGACGACAATTCTTGTTACGTTGAGTTTGACTCCTCCGGGTCTTCTTGTGAAGGATTTGGCTTCTTCCCGTCCTACGCTTCCGGTGTGACAAAGCACGGGGCCCCTTTACACTCTTCGGTTTCCGGCGTCTTCTTCCTCTTCGTCGCCCGGCCTTTTTTGTCATTTGCTTTCGCCGCCACTACCTCGTCTACTACTTTGGCACCGCCCGTCCTCGGCCATCCTGGACGTGACGCCTTGATGCAGCTTAGCCGTAGCTCAGACATTCGATGTACTCGAGCTCACGATGAGCATTTGTGTCATGCGTGCCAACTGGGCCGCCATGTTCGTCTTTCTTTTTCTTCTTCCACTTCACATGCGGCTCATGTTTTTGATCTTATACATTGCGACCTCACGGACATCTCCCGTCATCGGTAACTCGGCTATAAATACTATTTGGTGGTGGTTGATGATTTTTCGCATTATTCGTGGACTTTCCCTTTGCGTGCCAAGTCGGAGGCTTTTTCCTCTCTTCACCACTTTTTCGCATGGGTGTTGACTCAATTCGGCTGCACCATCAAGGCCGTCCAGTGTGACAATGGCCGTGAGTTCGATAACAACACCTCCCGTGCCTTCTTCCTTGAGCACGGGGTCCGCTCCGCATGTCTTGTCCGTATACTTCCTCCCGGAAGCGGCAAGGCGGAGCGCATGATCCGTACCACACGAACGGCGCCCCGCGCACCCTTCTTCGCAGCGTCCCTTCCTCGCCGCCTTCGGGCGAGTCTTCACACCTCCACCTATCTCCTCAACCGCCTTCCTTCATTTGCATGCCCGGCTCCCACGCCACACCATGCCCTTTTCGGCACCCTCCTCGCTACGAGCACCTCCGTGTCTTTGGGTGTGCGTGCTACCCCAACACCGTACCCTTTGCTCCCCACAAACCGGCTCCCCGCCGACCCTCGTGTGTCTTCCTCGGGTACTCTCCGCACCACAAGGGTTACCGGTGCTATGACCTCACCTCTCGTCCGGGTCCTCATCTCTCGCCATGTGGTGTTTGATAAGTCGGCCTTCCCCTTCTCCACCACCACCACCACCACCCGGCTTCCCGACCGACCTCGACCTCTTTGACATGTGTCCCATCGACCCGGTGGTGGCAACCACCTTTATCGCTTTCCCGCAGTCCTGCTTCACCGTGTCCCTCGCCGCCCCGGTGTCGCAGACCCGACTCTCGGCACCTTGTCGCGGTCCGGGTCTCGCCACTCGGCGGCCCCCGTCGCAGCCGAGAGACACCGGTGGCGTTCCTCCGGACCTCGGCGCCCAAAGACGTGCATCGTTGCACCCGGGTCGTTTTGAGCCGATGCACCTACGGCGCCCGGGTTTCGGCGGTCTCGCACCTCCGCCCACCGGGTGGCCTCCTTCGCTCGCGGCTCGCGGTCACCGGTGGTGTCTTCTTCATCGACGACACCGCCACCACCGGTGGCTCCTCACCACCGGCTACGCCTACTCCACCGCCCGCGGCCCCTACGCGTCTTTGTGTCGCCGGTGTACCACCCGGCCCGTTGCTTCCACCATGACCCGCGTCATGTTCACCGATGGTGACGCGGCACGCGGGCGGGTACTCTCCGTCCCGGGCTCTTGCGGTGATGCCGGGCGACTCGTTGTGTCTCCCCGGTACCCTCTTCCGTTCGCGGCCCCCGTCCGACCGGGCGGCGCCGTGCAATGGAAGAGGAGTACGCGGCTCTCCCGCCAACCGAACTTGGGATCCGGTGCCCGCCCCGCCCGGCTCCAACGTTGTCACCGGCAAGTGGATCCGGACACACAAGCGGCGGGCGCGATGGTACCGAGCGCACAAGGCTCGCCGGGTTCTTCGCGGGTTTACTCGCGCCCCGGAGTTGACTATGATGAGACCTTCGGCCGGGTGGAAGCCGCCCACCGTCCGCACCGGTGCTCTCACCGGCTCTTGCTCGCTCCCGGCCGGTACATGTTGGATGTCAAGAATGCCTTCCTACATGGGAGCCTTACCGAGACGTCTCATCGCAGTTAGCCGGCGGGGTTTGTCGACTCTTCTCGCCCCGACATGGTCCGCCGGCTCAACAAGTCTCTTCACGGCCTCAAGCAGCCCTCGGGCGTGGCACTCTCGGATTGCAGCCTTCTTGGTGTCACCGGGTTTTGTGGAGGCCAAGTCGATACGCCCCTCGTTTATCTACCACCATGGAGCCGAGACTGCTGCACTCGCTGCTCTATGTTGATGACATTGTCCTCACGGACCTCCGGTCCTTCACTACTACACCGCATCATCGCCTCTTCGCCAGGAGTTTCCTTTGAAGGATCCGGGCATGCTCCACCACTTTCTCGGGGTCTTTGTTGAGCCTCGGCCCCATGGACTTCTTCTTCACCGGCCGCGACACTCTTGATATCCCGGAGCGAGCGGGGATGACGGGGCCGCAAGCCTTGCTCCTAGGCTGGATACACCCAAGCCGTCGAGGCCGAGGGCAGTCCCGCGGCGCACCCCACCGAAACCGGTGTCTCGCCGGTGCACTTCAAGACCTCACCTTCACGGACCGGACATCACCCACGCCGTGCGCCAGATTTGCCTCTACATGCATGATCCCTCGAGAGCCCCACCGCACCGCGCTTCCTCGCGCCTCCGCTACCTCCTCCGGCACCGTTGACTACGGGTTGCCGCTTCACCGTCTCCCTCCACCGAGCCGGTGGTGTACACCGACGCCGATTGGGCCGGGTGTCCCGACACTGGCGCGCTCCACCCTCGGGCTACGCCGTCTTCCTTGGCGGCAACTTGGTGTCCCTGGTCGCCCTAGCGTCGGCCGGTTGTCTCCCGCTCGCCGAGGCGGAGTACCGCGTTGTTGTTAACGGCGTGGCCGAGGCTTCCCCGGCTCCGGCGGCTCGCCGAGCTCCACGCCCTCTCTCTCGGGACAACGCTGTCTCATCGCGATAACGTCGGCGCCGTCTACCTCTCCACCAACCCTGTGCAGCACCAGAGGACCAAGCATGTGGAGATCGATCTACACTTTGTCCGTGATCGGGTCGCCATCGGCGGTTCGGTCCCATGTCCCGACCACCTCCCGGCCACGACATCTTCACCAAGGGTCTCCCATCCTCGACCTTCACCGAGTTTCGCCTCCGGCCTCAACATCACCCGTGGCTAGTTGCGTCTGTGGGGGGCTCATGTGGTGTACTTCTTTTCGTGTCCAGTCTGCAAACTCCGCTGCGACGGTAGTTCAGACTGCGGGGGGGTGTTGGAGTATGAGTATTAGGTCCATGTGGCTAGGCCCATGAGGCCCATGTATGCAACTATATGACTACCCTTCTAGGGTTAGCCCCTAATTGAGAAATCCAATTCTATCGGTTCTATGTATTAGGAAGCTGAGGGAGTAAGCCTGTAAGATATCAGTGTTCCATCACATTATAGTTTTTGTCCCCTGTAATCCTATGTTACTGGCAACAATTATTTTTTAAAATTCACTAATGTATTAATTTATTTTTGTTCAGAGAGCTTCTGAAGCTGAATTGTTGTCGAAGTTTACATATGGAGGCAAGTCATCTTTGATTGTTGGCAATCCTGTTTGGTTAAAAAAAAAAACATAGGATCCTTCTTTAACTTGCCTTAGGTATTGTTATAGTTGGGTGAATTGCTTGTCTGAGCAATAGGCTGGCTATTAACTTATGCCTCCACACATTCTCTATTCCTGAAGAAGGTAACTGCCTACAAGCTATTAAGGGCCTTGCTGATTCCATGTAATAAATAGCTGAAAATTTGCTATTTCTATTCACTCCATCCGGTATCTTGAGTTTTCTTGCTGGAAGTCCTGAGACATGTGTCTGCAACAATTTGGATTCAAATTTGTCCAAGATGTTTTCTCGAACATGCAAGACAGTTATGCATCATTACACTAAAGAATAAGAAAGTACACAAGAGGGACAAAGTCCCCCCAAAAACATTCTAAACTCACACCTACACAACCACACAAACAGGATAAAACAAGAAACTAATGACATTTTTCAAAACTAGCTGTCTAGTCCCCCAGCAAACAACCTGACCAGTATCCCCAAGGTGCCTTTTCTCCAGCGGAGCACCAAAAATACATTCGTCTATGAGAGCCTGCAGCACAGCTATGTCTTAGACTTTTTTGTTGAAAATGCAGGGGACCTGTGTTTCATTGTATTAAAGAGAACTAGTATATTGCCCGTGCTAACGCCACGGTAACATCTAAAAAAATAAATCATAAAACAAAAATTAATCAGAGGATGAAAGAAATACAAATTCTCAAACTAATGGAATAAGGACATGCATCATTGTGTTAAAAGATATTGATGGACTTGAGAAATAAGAATTTTTGTAAGATGCCGAATGAAGTCTTCGAAACTAAATGTCAAGCCTAAACATGCTGCATCAACTTCAAATTCAGTACATTAATATTGAGATAGGCATAGCTCTTATATCTCTCACCCCAAACCCACAAAATATTACCAACAATTAGATTCCATTCATACGTACAACCATCTAGTTATGAGTTTCTATTGGAAAAAATATGGTCACTTAATAAATGAAAAACAGAATGAGTTTTTGCCTATTCTGGCTGCAAGACCTCAGAACACAGTAGGGACCACCGCAGGGCTACAGAGCTGCAACATATTCCTTTCTTCTCCTTGCCTTCATTTTTGTTGCTCTCCCTCACTAATCGGGCTGATGGCAGTTCCAAGGATCAGGGCATCACTGCTCGAAGAAGAAGACATACTTGATGTGTGTCAGCTTCTTGCTCTTATCTTGAAAAGACTGAAATGTAATTCGAATTGACTGAAGCCTATAACTGAAGTGTATTATAGTGATTGAAATGCAGTGGCACCAGCTTATTGAAGCAACCTGTGCAAAGAATAAAAAACAATAAATATTAGATTGACTGGATGTTAACTTATCAATCAAAACAAAAACACTTGTTTTTTTTTCACACCATGTGTGTGGAACGGTGAACAATAGTTTCATAATCTACCCTTGAAGCCATCAGATCCTGAACATAAATTTGTACATCTAACCTTGATGCCAGTACTTGTCCTGACAGTGGATAAGGTATTTATCAATAGAAGTATTTGAAAATCGAGCCATGCAGACCAAGGAAGGCCCCGTTGTATTACCACTATTCAGGCTAATCCGAAAAACTTGTGTGGGGATAATGTTATTCTTAGGATAGTCATTGATCAGCAGAGAAAAAGACAACTAAAAGTGCTGGCAATAGGCTATATCACAATCACAGAGCCCTGTGCAATCACAAAATCCTGATTCTTCTAAACCGTTCCTTATTGAATTAGAAGCAATGGGGCTTTCAGATGAAATACAACAGGTCCTTCCTTCGTGAATTAGGAGCTGTGTGCCAATATGCTGAACTCATTGGCTGCTATTCAGAGAATAACAATTAAAAAAAATGATGCTCCCCATCCGAACTCTAACCTGCATGCACATTAACACATCAAAATCAAACAAAAGTTTAGAAGAAACAAACTGTGTGTAAAATAAACGTCTTTAGAAGGCACTCATATAGTTAAATCAATGCCACTTATATAGAGAGGTTTACTTCACTTCCAAGTAAGGCTTACTTGTCCACTAAATAGCGACCCTTATTTGTAATTAACCCTAATACTAACAGGCCATAGGGCCATGGCGTACTCCTCTAATAATAATCAACTACATACTATGCCACCAGATGAAGTAATCCTTCTGGATTTGTTTGTTATATCTCTCATTTCATATTATCATGCTCACAATCTATGTGACACTTGAACGATGATTTTATATTTTTTCACTTGTTTTCTTTAGGAGTGATACTGAGGCCTGGTTTTATTCATGGAACTCGTCGAGTGGGTAGTGTAAAGATACCTCTTGGTCTTGTTGGTTCTCCTATGCAGATGGTGATGTCTCTCTCCCTTCTTTCATTTCATTTAAATAGTAAGTGAAACCCTGTTATTATGGGTGTATGCATATTTTGGTTTTTAGCAACTGCCCGAGAGGTAGCTGCAACAATGTAACCTGAAATCGGTTGGTTGTAATAGATCGGTTCCCATGGTTTTGTGTGTTGTAGTTCATGTATCCAGTGAGGAGTCAAACTTAATTGAAATAGTCTGGGTGCCAGATTTTCAGTTTCAGTCTTGGATGACAAATCTTCAATAATGCCACTTTTGAAATCATAATTGCTATAGTTTTAAACATGTAATATTGAGGGTAAATGAAGAGCATTTGTCTAGGGCATTTTAAATGCTACTTTGAAAAATAAAATTTGTTAGCACTGGATTTGCATGTAAATAAGTTTTTGAGAAGCCACTGCATGCCAAATTCAATCCAGAAGAAGAAAAAGAAAGCTAAGGTGGTGGCAGTTGAGCAGAGGAAGGCACCGCAAGCCATCCATCTCGATCAGTCACGCGCCCTTGTTCACCAAGCTCAAGTGGGCGGCGGCGTGGAGCAAAGGTTCTAGGGAGGCCTTGTCCAAGCTTGTTGGCGGCGTGACGGGGTTGGTGAAGTTCGGTGACGACTCGAAGGTGGAGATTCGAGGCTGTGGCACCACCATCATCTTCTGGTGCCACAACGGGGAGCATTGTGCGCTAACGGATGTCTATTGGCACCATCATCCTTGGTTGCACTTAAGTATCTGATGAGGACATGATAGGCTCAGATATGACCTTGTTAACCACTCAAAAATTAAAGGTGAATCAACTCTATTTTATGTTTAGGATTGTTGATGAAAACGAAGAAGCACAATTGTTGTCATCAGTATCGTCATCATCGGCCAGTTGGAGGACGAGAGTGGCTGTGAAGTTGTGGCATTCTAAGGAGTCGGGACCATGAGCAGCGTCTTCTTGCGAAATTACAGCCACTCCCGTAGTCGGTTGTACTTGCTTGATTTGAAGGTGGAGCAAACGCTATGCCTGGCGGTGCAGCACCCGAGGAACTGTGGCTGTGGCATGACCGGTTTCAGACATTTGAGCTTCGACACGCTTGGGTGGTTGGAGAAGATGGTGCGTGGACTGCCCCACATCGAGCATGTCGGCAAGCTGTGTGACAGCACGATAATCTCTGCGGGCATATTACGTCGGCCATGCATGGTTGGTGGCTCATGGATAAGTACTGCCATTATATATGCATGCAATTTTTGAAGAGCAAAGATGATGCGACATTGGCGATCAAGAAGTTCCAAGCGCGGGTTGAGGCACAATCCAATAAGAAGCTACGCGTGCTGAGGGCAGGCCAAGGGGTGGTGCGCCAGAACACCGTGCCGTACTCGTCGCAGCAAAACGGTGTGGTAGTGCAGCTGAACCACACGGTGGTGGGCTTCGATCGGTCAATGCGGGCATACCAATGGGAAACGGTGAGCGTGGCGGTGTTCGTCCTCAACCATGCGCCCACCAAGTTTGGTTAGAGCACAAGCAGGACGTTTGGGTGCATCGGCCACATCAAGAAGATGAAGTCGAACCTCACATGCAAACGTGCATGGAAGACGTGCCTGCAACTTGTATGTCCCAATCTTCAGAGTGGAGCCTAACTAAACTTGATAATTATCGTTGCATGACCTGATTGAGAGGTAGCGCCGGTAGCGCCAATGGAGAGGTAGCGCACCACGAGAGCTTGCACCAACGACGAACTGTTGAAACGTTCACCATTCCACGCACCGATTGAGAGGTAGCTGGTAGCGCCCTGATGGAGAGGTAGTGCACCATGAGATCTTGCACCCACGACGAACTGTCGAAACGTTCACCCTTCCATGCGTCGACAAAACTAGTCCATACAATCACGCCATATAGACTTGAATGCACAAACTGGAGGCACCGAAGTTCGGTGTTCTGCAACCCCCTCAGGAGTCAAAAGAATGAAGATTGCAAAGCACTCATGCCTTACCAAAGATTTCCAAATATTCTCTCCATGAGAGGAGAAGAACACACACAAGGTGGCTGTATTTTCAATCAAGAAGGCACTTACATTGAAGGATTTCATGGATATTTATACAACGACGAAAAGTATGTGAAAAGTTGACACTTAATCTAGGTGCTAACCACCATACCAAAGGTCTTGTTTACATTTGGCTAATTGAAGTTGAACTCAAGCAATCTCTTCAACTCTCGCGCAACCACCAACAACATGTGCGCCTTCCACTAAAATAGACAAACTCCTAGCTCGGAAGTCCAAAAGATGCACCGTTTGTTGCATTGGAAACTAGACTTCAATACCTTTCTTTGATATGGAATAAGGATGCTCAAACATGGCTAGTGTTGCAGGTATAGCTGTAAGAAACTTTCACGTCATAGTTGAAGTTGAGTTATCCTTCTCTACATCAAAGTTAGAGGATTCCGCATACCGATGGTCCTCCTAGGCTATGAGGATGGCAACAAGGCCTGTCAGCTCTGCGGCTCGCGTGGACGCAAGGTGGTGGTCTCGAGGGATGTGGCGTTTGACAAAAAGGTGGCCTAGAATTGGCAGGTTTCAGGCACGGGGGAAGCATGTGGCATCGGCGGGACATTCATCATCGAGCACATGGTGATCCGCAGAGGAGATTGTGGGGCATACGAGCCGGCTGTGGACGCATCAAGTCCAGCAGCTGAGGTGGCGTCCATCGGGTGCGCTGTCAAGTGGCCATGGCAAGAGCAGGCGAGCAGACTCCACCGGCGGCGACACACACACCTCCACCAGTCACCTGCTAGGGAACGGGACACCTCTAGTGAGGTCAGCCAAGTTTGCCTCTCCTCCAAGCGACATCAACGAGTACATGGATGCCTTGCACGATGGTGAGGAGGTGATGTTTTGCAAGCCCGACAACCTCGTTGGTGACACAACTGCACCAGGTTTGGCTAAGCCGGTTATTCGGCGATCAGGAGCTGCTCCTTGTTTTTGGAGGAGCCGCTCACGTTTGAGTAGGCCGAGCGGGTTGCCAATAGGAGGCGAGCGATGTTGGATGTTGGAGGAGATGAAGGAGATTGAAGAGAATGGGACGTGCGACCTCGTTGATCCACCTCCTGGTTGTCATTCAATCGGGTTGAAATGGTCTACAAGGTGAAGCGGAACGTGCGTTGCGCCATTGTCAAGCACAAGGTGCTCCTCGTTGCCCGTGGCTTTGTCCAGCGCAAGGGCATCGACTTCGAGGAAGTCTTTGCGCCGGCGGCACGTATGGTATCGGTCCACCTGCTGCTGAACATGGCAGCAACGAAGGATTGGTGCGTTCATCACCTGGACGTCAAATTAGCGTTCCTCGGCAGTGAGCTGGTAGAGGTGGTGTTCGGTGTTCGTCAACAAGCTTTGGGCTTTGCCGTCGAGGGTGCTGAGCACAAGGTCCTATGGCTTTGCAAGGCCTTTACAGGTTGAGGTAGGCACCCCGGGCATGGAACGCCAAGCTCGAAGCCACGCTAGGCGTGCTTGGGTTCACGCGCTGCAAAATAGAGCATGTGCTCTACACGCGGCGATGGGGTAAGGAGGAGCTCATCGTCGATGTGTATGTGGATGACTTGATCAGCACCAGAGCGCGCTCTGCGGACATCAACGACTTCAAGTATGAGATTGCAGCTTGGTTCCGACTCGCAAGTGAAGCTGTTGTAGCGTAGCGGCATGGTGGATTGCAAGCCGAGTGCGACTCCAGTGGAGGAAAGGCTGAAGTTTTCAAAGAACAGCACCGTGGCAAAGGTGGAGGCGACGCGCTATCGGAGCATTATCAGTGGGCTGCAATATATGAGTCATACACGGCCGGACATCACTGTTGGGTATGTCAGTCGGTTTGTGGAGTATCCCCACTAGCATCGTTGGATTGTAATGAAGTGGCTTCTGCGCTACTTCTAGGGGACGGTGGATTAGGGGAGTGTCTTCCTCAAGACCGCTAGCCCAGTGAAGCAATCCCTAGACTGATGACGAAGGTGGGCTGCAGCTTACAGTTTTCAATGATGCAGACATGGCGTGTGACATTGATGAGAGGCGGAGCACCTTTGGCATGCTCCTCGATCAGCCCTGATTTCATGGCATTCGTTGAAGCAGAAGGTGGTGGCGCTGTCTGCGAGGCGGAGTATGTGGTAGTGGCCACGGTAGCATGCTAGGCGATCTTGCTGCGCCGGCTGCTGGCGAGCTGATGGGTGAGGAAGCTCTTCGGCCAGCCTTGATGGTGAACAATCAGCCCGCCATCACCCTCGCTAAGAGCCCTGTCCTCCATGCCGAAGCAAGCACATTGATGGAAGTATCATTTCCTTTGGGATTGTGTCTATGGAGGACAGATTGTCATCAAGTTCATGGAGACCGGCCGACAGGTTGCTCGCATCCTCACCAAGCTGAAGATTGGCATGGTGTGATTGAGGCTTTGGGTTAGCAGTAGGATTAGGGGAAGATTGTCAGATAATCTGCTGCTGCTTTGTTTTGCTGGTTCAGAAGGTTGACAATAGGTCAATTCCTTGCTGTCCACTGGTGGCCTTGCACAGGTAGTGTAATTTCCTTGCTAGTGCAGTGCACTTGCAACTGCAGAGCAACTTCGTAGCAAGTTCCTAACAGCCAAGTAGGACTATATAGAGTAGACTAGACTTGACTTTGTATATAATTTCAGCCATGGTAATGTAAATTGCAGTTTAGTTTGCTACACCTGCAGAGTGTGCTGGGAGTGCGAGTATCCTGTTCTCAAGAGCACAGCCATAGCCATAGCACTAGCGTCCTGCAGCATTCAGGAAAGTGCAGCAGCACTTGTGTGTGTTCTCACTCTCTCTTCTATCTACAGCCATGTGAGTTTGTGTGAGTGTTGGTGAGCTAGCTGCTCACCTGTGTAGGGAGATCGAGGGCCAACATGCATCACAGCCACCGCTCCTCTAGGCTACATCACTGCCTCTGTAGAGCGCAGTCTAGATGACAGGTTTCTTGGAGGCAGAGCTGGAGGAGACGACCTCAACGGAGGCAGCCACGCACACCTCGCCGGTGGCTCCGGTTATTCCACGCTGCTCATTGGTTGGTATTTCTAGTTTGACTTGTCCAGATCTGTCCAACCGATGGTGCTGCTCATCAATGCCATTAGCCGCTGCAAGGGATGGTCTCTGTTGTGCACGTGAAATTTTGTGGCACCAACAACAACCGCTGGATAATGAAGATGCATTCATCCCCTTCATTTGAGGGTGATGGGGTGTGTTTTGGTGATTACTCAAAAATATTAGGCATTGGCGATGGTTCAGGGAATCTGTTGCAGCATTCTAAATCTCCTAAAAGGCAGTTCTTTTGGTACTGGGGAGGCTTTTGGTAATCTGTTGGAGATATAATTTGGTCTTGGTCGCATGATGATTTAATACATCCATTACAGTGCAATGGATCTAATGGACACATAATTTGCAATTTTCCCCACATGTTGGTCTAGTGAACTTAATCAGAAAATGAAGTTTCCAACCCACTTAATTGAGCAAGATCATTAGCCCTTCTTCACTACCTATTTTCCTTTCCAATAGATATTGGTGCATTTGGTTTGCATCAAATGTTTTTAAACGTACACGATTGACATACAAATCCATTGATTTTACTGCCATACAGAAATCTAACTTTCGTGCCTTATACCCCAAAGGATATTCGTGGCAGCTTTCATGGTTATTTTTATTTCATTATCTGAATTATTACATCTATGATTTGTTATATATTAACTCTTTCACTCTTCCAACCAATGGGCTCTTGATTTAATGCTATTTAGAGATTACTGGCAGAAATTATTGATTATTGTGGTTAATGCTTTATGCAAACTATTATTGGCATAGTAATATATTATATATTTCGTTATGAATTTCTTCCCATGTGACTTGATTTAGTATGAAACTGATCTATCTCTGCAGGTGCTCCAAAATGCAAAACCATTGGCTAGATTACCACTTATTGGGCCTATATTGACCCCCCCTGTGAGTGTTGCCTCCGTGGCGAAGGTCGCTGTGAGAGCAGCGACAGATCCGGTGTTTCCTCCTGGCATCGTTGATGTCTATGGGATCATGCGTTACAGCGAGCAAAACTAAGCTGTCACATGCACCAGGCAGTAATACATTTAGCTGTACTTTTGTTACAGCCGTTTCTTGTTTAGTTTTACATGTAGTGTTATCCTTAAACTGACCTACTTACTAGATGAAAACATTGAATAAATTGGTATTTTGATAACATGCCTGTGCCAGTCATTTTTAAACGTACTCAATTGCAGTGTAGAAAAATTGTTTGCCTTGCTGATGACAACGCATTCCGTTTTGCTTGTATTACTCGTGTTTACAGTTTGCTTCCCACTTTACTTTTTATTTTTAAGAGACCTCTGATTTCAATGATCTGTTTAACGGATGTATTACTAAACTGCAGTACCCAGTGCTTTACTTGTTTACTAAAAGAACCAAGCTATTTCAGCTGCAAATGTTTGCTCCTTGGTTTCTCTCATTGAACTCTTGCAGGGAGGCCTTCACGCAACAAAAGCAGTTAGAAAAAACTTTGGCCCTATTCGGTAGATCAGTCAAAAAGGCCTCTTCTCTAAAAAAGCTACACTAGTAGGGTAAAAGTGTGGTTAAAATAAGCTGGTCCCAGCTGTTGCGCGATAGTAGAAATGGTTGTGGGAGAAGCGTGGCTACAAATGTGCTTTATAAACTGTGCTCTATCCATCCAAAATTATAAGTCGTTTAAATGATTTTGGAGAGTCAAATATTTTAACATATAGACTACATACATTATGATGAGTGTGGCCCACCAGGAAAGGTCCAATCACCCCAAAAGACCAGGTGTGATAGGGGAATGGTGGCTCTCCCTTTTAAGGTGGACTCTTCCCAAGTTAAGCAAGGTGAGATTAATTTGGACATTCACGGCTGCCGCCTACACTGTTGTGAGCCTGGCCAAACCACATACGCAGCTGCCGCCTACACTGTTGTGCGCCTGGCCAAACCATGCTCCCGCTGGGCCACGAATATCGCCTACACTGTTGTGCGCCTGGCCAAACCGCATATACGGCTGCCGTCTACACTGTTGTTGCGCCTGGCCAAATTGTGCCCTAGAATGTCCTTATCACGTTATGAATATATATGAGGACTAGCTTCATGCCCGTGCGTTGCTACGGGATATCTAACATTCTGTATTAAAAACAAACAGATCACATGATAAGAGATCATAATGATAAGATGACAAATGTGAAATTAATATATCGATGTTAAAGTGATATTTAATTAAAAAAATAAAGTTTGTGAAATTATTACGGTCACAGAGAGCACGACGTCGCAGTCTCGAACTCTACTTTATAGACTTTTCCTAATGTGGCTAACATAATGTTTTATATCAGCAGACAAAACTCTCCTCCATATCTTCTTTCATGCGCCAATAAATTTACAAATAAGTTATGTCGCATGTCCATATTATCATGTACACATGTTTGACTATATATGTAAATATTAGTACCTATCACATTGCGTAAAAAAATCTCACGAAAACTTAAAACAAAATATGCTATACTAACCGTATAAATATATGTCCGAGGCGGTCTAGGAACCGACTAGGCCTGACGTGCTTCGACGGCGCCGAGATGGAGTATTGTAGCCTCCTCGATGAGACTGCCGACTACGTGTGTTGCCTCTGCAGTCTGCACATAGCAGGAACAACTTATGTAGAGCCTCGTTGAGCTCTTCTCAGTCAAACAAGCGTTCGTCCAATGGAGCAATTAGGAAGGCCGTGAATAAGGGGTATCCAACCTAACTAAATGGCAAGCCATGCAAGCAAGCTGTACCACTTTTGAATGACTATGATTTTACCGAGATTTTTTTCTTTCCTTCCTTTTCTACTCGTGCATGTGGCGGTGATTGGGCTTTTCGTGGGGTTAGCTTTCCTTGTGTACATTCCAAGACATGAGCATGCATGATCCCAGGGCGTGATTTCTTTTTCCTCTTCTCGTTGATTTTCTTTTCCAATTCCACTGCATGCGTGTGGTGACGGGATCGCATGGGCAGAGCCAAAGTGACCCCAAACCAATATAGCACCAAAAAGTGTCCATGTTTTATTTTTTTTATGTTGTAGAGATAACTATACTCTAGTTCATATGCATTTCTATAATATGAATAGAATGCGAACTTGAAATACTACACGTGTATAGTGTAGTGAATATGATGGTAGGTGCATGAGGCTTAATGAGGTGAAAGCCTAGTTCTACT
>JADLZK010003952.1:0-41158 GCA_015847255.1 Hyparrhenia diplandra
CGTGCATCGAACCATGGGGTGCATGAATGTGTCAGTGCGTCCCTCACGCACCAAATTTTTTCTCCAAAGCGAAGGCACCCCTATCTAGGCATTTACAGTGGCGGAGCCGGCGAGAAAATAATAGAGGCCAAACAAATATTCATCATTTTAAGAATTCTGTAATTCCCAAAAATTTTCTATGTCCGTAGAAGCATACCTAGCCATGATTGTAGTTGTAGTAATTAATTATGCAATAGAAATACACAAAAAATAAATAGCTAGTTTGCAAAAGTGGTCAAGATACCTTGTTTATTTAAATTTAATCGTGGGCTGCTTCACCATATCGAAATCTTTAATAATTGAATCTGTTGTGATCTTCATTGCAATTTCTCTCTCAATATAGAGTACCAAGCAATCTCTTAAAAAATCCATCTTCCATTTTTTTTTTCGTGTCTTAGTCTTAACAACTTTCTTTTGCAGAAAATGGACGCTCTGAAGTTGTAGTTGATTTTAGTTTTTCCCTTGCATGATTAACATTTAACATGAAATAAAATTGCGTGAGATCAAGATGGAGAGGAAGATCACTAGATCGGTAGATCATAAAAAACTGCTGCAGTGCGACTTGCCTTGGGGATTCATCGGCTGATGCTGATCGGGCGACATCATCGCGCTCGTGCACTCGTGCGTTATGGCGGCGGCCGGCGGCCGCGAATTATCGATGAAGATGAATGCGGGCGAGTCGCGGAGAGGAGCGGAGGCGGCGGATTCGTGGAAGTAACCCAAACGTCACGGAGAGGAGTGGAGTTTCTACGCGACGCGATCACCGGTGCGACTACGCTGCGGTGCCAAGGAAGCCTAACGAGCTGCCAGTCTATGGGCCAAGGCCCAAAAGAAAACTACATTGTCTTTATTTATTTATTTATTTATTTTTGTTAGGGGAGGCCATGGCCCCGCCGGCCCCTCCCCCCAGCTCCGCCACTGGGCATGTAACACAAATACTAATAATACTAGCACTTGAAAAAGACTCAAAGGCTAAGATGTTATTATCTCCAAGCAGCACCACCATCTCCTTTGCCTTGCACGGCCATCCTCGCCCCTGGTTCATTCTCCAGCTCGCCGTCACCCACTATACACGTTGCGCCTCTTCCCCGTCCTTGCACGCCACCGTCGACAGTCGGCGCCGAGTGGCACGGGCGTGAGCCACCGCCGCCTGTGGCCGTCTTCGACACCGACCCTCCTAGGCGCGCCGCGTGAGGCACCCCGGGTGTGACATGACACCGCAGCCCCGCCCGCCCCTTCCTTACCGCCGGCGAGCTACCCCAAGGCAACCCCAACACAAGCACACGCGTCTTGGGCGTCGCATCGCCGGGGACGCGTAAGCAGCGGCGACCAGTCAGGGGGAAATGAGCGGGAGGAAGCACATTGCGAGGACACGCTATAGGAGCGGCGACATGCCGTCATGGTACGTCACCGCGAAAGAGTGCGTGTGTGCTGGTGCTCCACATCCGACACCTCCTCGGTAGGTGCTCATGGGCGGTGGGAGAAGGACATGCACCCATGGACTCCTCAGCAACCCGGCCTCTAGATCCACGAGGACCTAGGGAGAAGGGAGTCGGTCGGGGAAGAAGGAGCACCTACGGAGGATGAGGGGAAAGTTGCGAGAGCAGTGGCAGTGCCAACCGCAGATCAGCCTGCTAGTGGGCTCAAATCCAACCTGTAACCAACCCAATCCATATAACATTTAACAAAAAAATAAACCCTCCCCAAACCAACCCGTGGTCTCCAGAAACCAAACTCCCCTAGCCTCGCTAACTAAAAACCATCCCAACCCATGGTTTCAACCCACTAGAAACCGGAAGTAGAGCGCCGTCAATCGTCGAGGGGAGCTGGGTGTGCTTCGTCAATCGTCAGGATCCAATTGGAACCATGGGCTAGAAACCAAAACCGACCAAATTATTGCTTTCCTCAAACCCAACCAGACCAAACTATGGGATAAAGTCAGCCCATATCCTCCAAACCTATTCAGCCCAATACTAAAACCAAACCAAAAAAACCCAATTCGCCCAAACCATTAGCAGTGAACCGAGGAGAGGAGCAGGTGAGCAGCACGGTGAGATGCGCGGAGGTGAACGCATGCCCGAAGAGAGGCTGGCCCAAGCCTAGCTATGCAATATTCATGAATGACATTAGGTTCCTTGGTCTCTGCTTTACATAAGTGGTAAGGCCACATTGTTCCATATGTCCGCACCTAGGATCTTAAAAAAAACCAGATCAGCCATGTCTTTGGTTTTTTTTTTTGTTTGACTTTGCTGATTCATTCCAACTACTCATCGTGCTAAAGAAATGGAAATTTCATTTCAAACCCTAAAGACTGAATGAGCATCTTTACTACTCCAAGCACAACTTTTTCGAACATTTTGTGCAATGACACATGATGCTTTTCTAAATTTGGGTGTGTATGATCAAACTCCAAGTGACCTCCATTGACTAAATTAACCTCTTTTCTGTAGCTATAATACGCCAAAGAGTGAAAAGGCCTCTCTATTGTAGTTGACATGCAGCTCATTCTATGTAGCCATGTAGGAGCTGTACTTAGCATAGTCGAAGCATAACTAGTATCAATATGAACTTGTGAACGAGTCTGAAATACAATGTGCTATTAAATTATCTCTATAAGCCTAATACATGTATTGCAAAGTGCAATGTGCTAATAATTTTGTGTTAGAATTATGTTTTCTTGAAAGAAAGTGGAGATGTCGATAGAAACCATGTAGCTATTTTTGACATTTTCTCTCGGGCGATTTGGTAACAGGAAATAAACATGAATCATGTTGGTGATTGTTATTCTAGGTCTAAGCCGTCAAACCCTTGGAGGTAAAATGACGAATATGAATAGTGCACAATGATGAAGTGTGAATAGTGTACATGACGAAGTGTGAATAGTGCACAAATGACGAAATAATAGAAATGGGGAGCTGAATGATTAGCCTCCTTCCTCCCTTCCTCTTCCACCTCTCCCCTTTTATAAGGAAAGTGGTTCTCTTTATTATCCACTACGGCTGGTATTTACAAGAATGCAACTATAGGCTACAAATAGGGGTCAAAAACATCATATGTTTAACTCCCAAGTTATTTGATTGTCCCCACAACATTCCGAAGCTTTACCAACATATAATACACCCCGACAACGCCCAAAACTCGCAACTAGGACAAAAATCCGAGGGTAAGCGAACATATGGAGTCACCGAACACAAAAGCGATCACAAACAACTTGAGAAAACATGATTTATGATCAAAGCGAGAGATCCGAGAGCCCCTCCACGAGGAAGACCACTCGGGGAGGGCACCATCATTGGAGTTGATGGTGGAGGGTTGAGACATGACGGTGGGGGGAGGGGCATGATGACCGCTTTTAGTGTTGAGTAGTATCATTTACAATCTGCCTCGATTGTACTTATGGTCAGATCCTCTAATGTATCCTTTAGATGTGTTTGGTTAATGCAAAACCGGATTGCATGGTTCGATCTAGTCTCAAAAAGTGGTGCAAATCAGCCTTACATATGGGCAAGAGGTGCTCCATTTGAACCTTGGTTTGTTTACAGTTCGGTCTATGTATACAAGCTTCATTCGAAATGGAATCCACGATAATAAAAGTCCTCTTTGGAAACTAAAGTGCCACTAAAAATTAAAATTTTCTTGTGGTATCTAAAAAAAGGAGTAACTCTTACCAAAGACATAGAAAAGGAAGTCTCAAATGTTGTTTTTGTAATTCTATTGAAACAATCCAACATTTGTTTTTAATTTGTCATTTTCAAGCTTTATTTGGAACACCGTGCATATATCTCTTTTGGAATTCGACCACCTACAAGCATTGTTAACATGTTCGGTTCTTGGCTTCATGGACTAGATCCAGAGCTTCAAAACCAAATTTGGTTAGGAGCTACTGCGTTATATTGGCAAATATGGTTGAATAGCATGATGTGGTGTTTAATAAAGTTAAAGCTACTTCTTTCATGTAGGTAATTTTCAAGGCGCCGTACTAGATCCGTTAGTGGTCCATGATGCATAAGGTGGATCGCCTACTCTTCAATGAAGGATGCGTAAGATAAGAGACTTTGATCATGTCGGTTTTGCAAAGTTCGGCTTGAACTTCATAAACCGTAATAGTGTTTAGCATTGTCCTTTTGGCACCGAGCTTACTAATTGAGCTAAACTCTGTTTTATTTTCAGTTAGGTGTGTTTGCCTTATGACATTTTTGTATCATGATGCTCAGCTGTGTACCGAATGATGGAGGCTGGAGCTTTGTTCCCTTATTATCTAAAAAAAAAATGTCGATGTTGTAGCTTTGTGCGGCATTGTTGAATATTGCTTCAGAATGGAATTATTTGACTGTTATAGTGGTCGAGCGGATGGCACGTGCTACTACCTCGGTGGGATATGATAGGGTGAGAAGCTGGAAATCTCAGTCCGACTAGTCTTCGACACGAAGAGCAGTCCGACCACCCCTCCCGCAGCCTCCGACTTGAGCTTATTTCGCCCGCGATTTGAACTGGAAGTCAAGCAACGTGCGAAATAAGCCCATGATCGACAACAACATGATCGATCCATGTAATGTCAACACGACATTTGTTTAAGGCAAGATGATAAGAGGCCATCAGAACTACTTTTTTTTCCCCTTGTAGTTAGGTACATGAGTATGAATAATAGTACCTAAATTATTGCTTATGCAATATATTAGTTTTTAGAGTGAATTGGAAATTTTCATTTACTAATGGATGTATATGTTAACCGCGGATTTATCATTTTGCTGTCTATATATTTTGAAGGTTGAATTGTCTCATTTTTTTTTTTTTGAGTATCATGTTTTTTAGTTTGAGATTTATGTATTATGGTTTTTTGGCTATGTTTTTTGTGGCTAAAGAATGGTAAGCAAAGAACTCATCCATACATGCACCAATGAATTTGAAACATTTTCCACAGATCAAGCATCACATGTACGGACAAGAGGTGATCTAAACATCAATTTCTAAGTAGATGGGAAATGTGAAGGATCGGTGTTTTGTGCAAAGTGCTACAAGGTTGGAGCCTGAGCGAAGAAGAAGATTAAAGCTTAGTCTTCTAGTTTTCTTTCTTTGTTTTTAGCTTTTCTTGTTTTGTGTAATCCCTCGTATGAGGGTTTAGAGTCTAACAACTCTTGTAACATTTTGGCTATATATATCCACTTGTGAATATAAAGACCGGATTGAAAAACATCCTTCATAAAAGCATACCATAAAAAATTTATGATATTTGGATGACAGAAAGAACAAATATAAATTTCTCCATAAAAAGCAAGCTGGTGTAGTGGTGGCGAACTACTTTCCAACATCAAAGGTCCTGAGTTCGAATTATTTTTTTTTTTTTTTTTGAGAGGAAGGTTCGAATCATGTGTATGCACCATTTTGCGTTTCTAATATTTTTAACTTGGGCTGGAGCGCGAACGCGACTTGGGCTGCGCGCCGTGCCGCATGATGCTAAGCAGAACTGGGCCGCGCCCTCACATGGAACGTGCGAACGTGCTTGTGCGCGAGAACATGACCTGGGCCACGCGATGGGATGGGCCGCACGACCTGGTCGCGCCGGTGCCGGTGTCCGATCAGGTCAGACCCTAGCACGGCCCGTGAGAAGCCCCCGCTTCATTCGAGCAGCGGATGTAGGGTGTAAATTGGTGACAATTAGGTGCACCTCTAAAACTCTTTTAGTTCAAATATTTGTGCTCCTTGTCTAAATTTTTTGAAAAAAGTAGTACAAATACTTAAACTAAAAGGGTTTGGAGGTGCACCTAAAGGATACTCCTTTGCATCCTTAAGCGCATCTATGAGGCACATCATGGCACACACTGGAGGGATAGTATTGAGCTCGACCGCTTCGGTTTAGACAGAGAAAATGAAGTGATTCTTTTGTCACTTGATCAAACGCTACTTTGTTTTTTTAGATTACACAAGTACAACACGTAGACACTCAACATGCACACACACTCACCTCTATGAACACACACGACGCAAACCCTATCCCTATGAGCACCTTCAAGGACCGACCCGCAAATTTTGAAGTTCATGAAGTCACCACAGACGCCCGCTGTCGACGAGAACGTCGCCTACCACTTAATGCATAGCGGTGAAAAATCCTAAAATAAATCTAAGATAAAATGTCGCACCCTTAATTTAAACCCTAAGTAAGAGCCCCAGCCAACCAAATAAAGAAAAAATCTAAGATGATATCTCGGTTAAAACCGAGTGCACACCCTTGCTCTCCTCCATGCCTCCCACTGCCACGTCCTCTCCCTCCTGTTGGCCAATGCATCGGCCTCTGTAAAAAATTATACTCTCCATTTCAAAACCGGCCACACGTACGTTAAGGAGGAAACAGTGTCCGAAACGAACAAACACGCAAGGCGTCAAATCCAAAACCGAAGACTTTAGTTGACTCGAAGTCAAACGTCAGTCCGGCACATTAGCCAAGCCACTAGTATAAGGCAGAGTGGCTGTACGCGCTATTGCCTCCATTAAAACAATTATTAACCATTCTTCCAAAGCTCCAAATAATGGCCGCCACCAACTACAGCACCTTCGCGCTTGCTGCTTTCCTCAACCTCTACAGTTTTTTATGCTTTGCATCCACCAAGTACATTGTGCAGTGCCTTGGCAATTTCTTTGCATCCACCAAGTACATTGTGCAGTGCCTTGGCAATTTCCTTGAACTCCGACTTCTCCAGCCCCGGCGATCGAGGAGAACCCCTGCGACAAGGTGCTCAAGTGTTTCGGCGACGCCTACTTCACAAACTCTGTGATCGAGCTGACCAAGAATGGCAAGAACGACCGCTCCCACGAAAGCAACGCCAGCCAAGGTCGCTTTTGGTACACTAGCCAGTGCCGCGCGCTATGGGGCGCGGCCACCGGCGAGGTGGTGAGCTTCAGCAGTGTCTTCTCCTTTCTGATCACGCTGGACAGAGACTACAAGAACCCCGACAGGCACTATATAATAGATTCACATATTCACCTGCGCATCTACAGATGCCACAATAACGAGTGACGTGCTATTAACTTATACACGTGCTTCCCCTGCAAGCGATTGTGCTATTAGTGACAGGTGTCGATAACCCGGTAATGGTTCAAGAACCAGATCAAATCCACACCAATCCATTTACACTGTACTACACTTAAAAACCAAACCAATCTAAACCATTAACTCATTTGTCCAAACCAATCCAAACCATTCGAAACCATTTATCTGTTTTTAATTAAATGGTTAAGCTAGCACTTCTGCAGGTGGCATCGTTTTAGCTAGCAGTTGTACTTTATTGTTGTTAAACCGTTCTCATCCACTAAAACTATTAGACCAAACCAAACCAAACCAAACCATTATAGATGTCAAACCGCTTTTTAAACCAAAACCAAATTGAACCACATGTAAAACCAAACAAAAAATTGGTTCAAACCAAACCATTGTCATGCTGAGTAGCGATTGTAATAAGCACAGTCTTTCGCCATGGAAATCCATGGGGAAATAATTTAAATAATTATTTAGCGTGTGTTTGATTGTGAGACTAGTAGGATGGAGCGGCTCTATCCCTAGTTTTTGGGATGCAGCCGCTCCATCCTTTGTTTGGTTGTAGTCTTGATTTCGGGGATGGAGCCACTCCATCTCATGTTTGGTTGTAGGGATTGGGAAGAAAGAACGGGGTGACTTTAACATGATTAGATTCGACCACTTCGCATCAGGACCCCTAGAGTTTATCGAAATCCACTAGGGCTAGATCTGAAATCCTTTCTCTCTAGTACTTTTACCTAAGCAACCCCGAGAGTGAAATAAAATTCCGTTGAAGCCCTCTTCTTCCTCCACCGGTGGCACCGTCATTTGGCGCCAAGGCCGAGCAAGGGATACGCTGCCACGGGCGGCGGCGCGGAGGCCACGGTTCGCCAGCGGGGCCCGGATCTCGCGAGCAGCGTGGACGCCGTGGCGGCCACGACGACCACGATCCCGCCCACAGTGGAACGGAGCTTGCGAGCAACGTGGCTCTAGGCTCACCACGGTTCTGAAGTCTCTAGGTGCGGTGGCGGGGTCTTGGCACGGTCACGGGAGCGCCTGCGGGTGCGCCGGGGCTGCAGGCATGGAGGGGGGCTCTAGGCGCTGGCTCCTCGTTCTTCACGCCACGAGCAAGGCGGAGATGACAGACGGAAGAGAAGACGGAGGAGGGGCCGGGCCGCGACGGAACCCAGCTGGGTTCGTTCCTTCCGCCCGATTTCGTGGATGGAGCGAACCCGTAGGGCTTAATATTCCTCGAGGGGCTAACCCAATCCACCTCACTCTGCAACCAACACCCCAAAGGTGGGTCGGTCCCAACCCGGTTCGCTCCATTCCATCCAAACACACGGTTAGTTCTTCATGTAGGGGTTTTCCATCTCTGGGTGTGTCTCCCCTTGCTTCCAAATTAGCATTTACTGTACTAGCTAGTGAAATCCAGTGCTAGTTGACAACGTTATTGCAAGGAAGGAAGCAACCACAACTATATAGAATATGTGTCGATAACAAAACAGGAACAGGAAGGAAGAAATGTTGCAGGTGCTGGCTGCAAATGCGTGTCTGGGAATCTTAGATAGCATCAATTGAAACTGTTGTCGTTTTTGTGAACTTGTTTAGCTTTGAGTGTTGAATTCGTGTTTATCTTTTTGCTTATTCTGCTATTCTATATGAGTACTGTAAGCTGGTGTCCCCAGCACTCAAACTCGGTTCTGTTAAGCTTTCCATAAAGCCGAGCAATGATGCCTTAATTTCATCTAAAAACAAAGCAGGACCGCACGCAGCTTCATTTTCTCAATTAACAAAACACAGTTGTAGACGACCTTGACTTACTGAGTTGGCTTCACCGACAATAAAAAGCATAGCTAGCCTTCTAGCGTTGGTGTATTGTTTCACTGGATCGGATCTTCTTCTGGCCACCACAAAATTAGTAGTGCCAAGTAGCTCCAACACTATACAGAAAGTTAGTAGTGTTTCATCTTCGGTTCATAGAGTCGTTTTTTAGAGTTTAAGGTTCTTAGAGTCGTTAAGTTCTTATTCAGTTGTGATGCCGAGTGCTGGAGCTTACTCACTTTCTGCTGTTTCCTTGATTGCCGGGTGTGTTTAATCTTCGCACCGGCGAGTCTTTGTCGTTGTGTAGTGGACAGTAGAGGCACAGGATGGCTGATGCGAGCTCGTGTCTCGCCTTCCTGTTCCTCTACTGCTTGATGATTTGCGTCCATTTCCCTTGTGCTTCCTCACTTTCATTCAGCCTCGACATTTCCAAGACAGGGGACCCGTGTGGTGGTGACCTCGTTTGCCGCGGCGACGCTGCCTTTCGCAGCGCCACCATGATCGAGCTGACAACACCTACTAGCAACTACAGCCGAGGCGTGGTCTGGTACAAGACGGCAGTGCCTCTCTGGAACGCCGTCACCGGTGAGATAGCAAGCTTCACCACCAACTTCTCCTTTGAGATCAAGCACGTCGAGGGCATGTGCGACGGTGACGGGATGGCCTTCTTCCTCGCGTGTTACAAGCCGGACCATGTCCTGAACGGCACATACCCTGCCGGGTTATTGAGCCTTTTCCCTCTCAGACACATTGGCAACGGCGCCATAGACGTGACGCCGGTGACGGGTGATAATCGGGTCGTCGCCGTGGAGTTTGATACATTCCAGAATGAATGGGACGGCAGCAGCCAGCACATTGGCATCAACGTTAACTCCATCCAGTCGCTGAACTACACGAGCACGGCGAACAACAGCAACCTCACATCAGGTATAAGAATGAATGCCACGGTGCACTACGACAACTCCAGCAAGTTGTTAGCCGCTGATCTCTGGATCGGCGACACTTTATACCGTGTGAACGCCACCGTTGATCTGAAGAAAGAGTTACCGGCGGAGGTGGCTGTCGGCTTCTCCGCAGGGGCTGGTGACTGCTCCGACGTGCACCGGATATCGTCATGGTCGTTCAGCTCGACACTTCAACTTCAAGCTGAACCGCCGACTCCGATGGCCACGCCGGCTGCATCGACTCCATTACCACCAGTAGCCGTCAACTCGGAGTCCTCGACGAAACTGCTACCCAAGGTACTAATTCCTGTGTCGGTCTGCTTTGCAATTGCAATTGTGGGCCTCCTCGTGTGGCTGTGGCGGAAACCCAGAAGAACGGGCGAGGCAAACGGCAATGCTGACTTCGGGATGATCGGGCCAAGACGGTACCTGTACCACGAGCTCGCCTCCGCAACCGACAACTTTGCGGAGGCGAACAAGCTAGGAGAGGGTGGTTTCGGCAGTGTGTACAAGGGCAGCCTCCTGAGTGACGCTCACAACGCCCAGCTGCTGGTGGCCATTAAGAGGTTCTCGCCGTCCTCTTCTCAGGGGAGACAAGAGTTCGAGGCAGAGGTGAAGATCATAAGCCGACTCAGGCATCGCAACCTTGTGCAGCTCTTGGGTTGGTGCGACAGCCCCAAAGGGCTCTTGCTCGTCTACGAGCTTGTTCCACAAGGGAACCTAGATGAGCACATCCACAACAACGAGAGGCTGTTAACTTGGCCTGACAGGTATGATCGATGAACAAACTGGCTAATTTTCATTTCAGAATTTAATTGATGATCTACCTTTGATTCGTTCACTGCACAAATCTGGTGCTAATGAGGGAAAATGTACGTACTCTTCTTGCATACGGCCACTTGAAATAAGAAATCAGTGTAGTTCATCCCATTAATATAATTAGGTGATGATCAGTGATATAATAGTGGGAATAATCTAGTTGTCCTTTAATTAGGTGATGGTAACCCATTATCTTATGTGACACTTGCAGTAGTTTTCTTCAACTTGTCTTCCGTGGTTTAGTCGTCCAAGACTCATGATCCATGCTCATACAACCTGCGCCTAGCGATGGTCAAAATGCGGATCTCTATTCCAAGACATATTTGGGTCATGCTCTTCATATCCTTAGAACTGGGCTCATGACATGTGTTTATACGAGTTAGAACAACTAGCGTTCAGTGAATCTCAAAAAAAAAAAAAACCTAGCGTTTAGTGATCATACAGAGTCTCATAATTTCTATATATGCATGTTGGGCCCTGCTGCAACCCATGCATACATTTGCTAGTCAAAACTATGTTTAATTAGTCCATGCTGAGTGTGATTATAAGTGCAAAAACCACCCCTAACTGACTGTGTCCAAACTGATAGTGGGGTTCCCAGAGGTTATTTTCTGGTCTCCTCTTAATGAAGACATGGTTTTGTGCTAAAAAGACATATTTCTGTCAAGTTATTGATATGCAATTTTGTGTTTTAAACTTTTAATTTATATATAGGTACAAGATCATTTTAGGTTTGGGTTCAGCGCTACGCTACCTGCACCTGGATTGGGAGCAATGCGTCGTGCATGGTGACATCAAGCCGAGCAACATAATGCTCGACTCGTCATTCAACACCAAGCTGGGAGACTTTGGTCTCGCCCGGCTCGTGGACCACGGCATCGGTCCGCAGACGACGTCGATCATACGAGGCAGTGTGGGTTACATGGATCCGGAGTTTGTTAACATGTGCCGGCGGAGCAGTGAGTCGGACGTCTACAGCTTTGGCATTGTCCTGCTCGAGATCATCTCCGGCCGCCAGCCCGTGAACCGGCAGGAACCATCCTTCATGCTGCCAAAGTGGGTGTGGAGCCTTTACAGCCAGGACCTCACCCTCGAGGCCGTTGACGCACGGCTGAGGGGGGGACAACGACGACCCCAGCGAGCGGCAGATGGAGCGCGCCCTTGTCGTGGGGCTCTGGTGTGCGCACCCTGACCCTGTAGAGCGGCCGTCCATGGCGCAGGCGATGCACGTCCTGCAGTCCGAGGATGCGAGGCTGCCGGCGCTCTCGTCGCAGATGTACAGGCAGCAGGTGGCGCCACCAAGCTTATTCGGCGCGGGCGAGAGCGGAGCCTCCGGCAACTCAGTATCCAGCGGCGTCAGCTCTTCCTCGGCAACCACCAGAGTGACATCTTCACCGGAATAGCATGCCAAATGATCAGACTGCGTGATGATCTGTTGAATAATTTATTTGTGCACTAACTACATGTTTTACTGTAATGAGATTTGTCTGTCTTCCATTTATAGTTATTATTGTGTACTAGTTTGTTTAGGACTGTGCATTCTTTGCATAATTGTTAGGTGATTCATGGAGAGTTCTCATGCAATCATTTGCTTGAACACTAAAGGTAAACGAACATTCTCTGAAATGAATGGCTTCCCGTTCACGAAGAACTGCAGTTTATTTTTGAAACAAAAATTAGTTGTTGACGCGAATTAGGGTTCGCACCAAACACACTAGGGTGAGTCTTAGACACCCCAAGAGGTTGCAAACAACCTACAAGCAGAGAGAACCATAGCGTTATCGACAAGAACAATCAAGATATCGCTAGAGCCGATGTAGAGCTCGGTTTCGACTAGAAAGCCTCTGAACGCCCTCCAGAAGGATCCGTTAGGAGGATGCACGTGAGAGGTGCCCTAGGATCGGCAAGACCACCTAGAACGCCGACAAAATTCGCGGAGAACGCCGCCAACCAGCTGGGTAGAGGGGTGTAGGAGAGAAAATTAGGGTTTGGTAGGTACGTATGTTTGATCGATTGGATGTAGATGAGATCAAATTGGTCATGAACCTCTCATTACAAAGAGGGGGCGTGGTCTTATCCCCTTAGGAACCGCCTTAGATGTGTTTCCAATCACCAAGCACCTTCCAAAAACCGATCTAACATCGAATCGGTTCGACACGAACTGCACGCGCGCCCGCTGAATGCGCCGGACGCTGGTTTTAAGAGCGCCGGGCGGAGTCTAGATAGCCCTACGGGTCGAGCTCCGCCGGACGCCTGCGGGGGGGGCCGGACGCCAGGCACAATGTCCGGCGCCACGCTAGACGCAGTCTAGTAAGGATTGCGCCCGGGCATCGCTGAACGTGCCGATGGTTCCGCGCCTGACGCACCTCGGCCGAGTCTCAGCGTCCGGCGCATTGTAGAGCCGGGCAAGAGGCCTTTTCACTGGATTTTCTGAGTCTTTGGCCTCGTCGTTGTACTCCGAACATCTCTGGAAAATTACCGTGTCTTGGTCCAAGCCAATTTTGTATCACCAAAAATCAGGTCTGGACAATTTTGGGTGCCAACATTAGTATTGCTAACTTCATCAGATAAGACAATAAAAAGTAACACAGGGGGAATGAAATTAAAAGACAAGGGATAACATGCCACTGGACACTTTGTTTATTACACTACTTCAGCTTGCATTGTAACAGCTCGTTTAGTTTACAAAAAGTGAACTCAAAATGTGCTTAGGGAACCCGTCACGTCGAATCTCTTGAGACATGCATAGAGTCCTCACCAGCATGGTCATCTTCCAGTTCATCATTGTGCAGTTTCTAGGCGAGTTTGCCAAAACGACAACCCCTGAGGGCGTGCCCAACGCTCCACCGTGGCTTGTGGTTTCGACAACCACGTAGGCTCGGATGAAATAAAGTGAGCAGGCTAGTGTCTTGGCAAGTTGTTAGATTACCCTATATAAGAACTGAATGCCTCACCTGATAAATTATAGAAGCATCTATATGGAGCTCCGTGTTGTGAACCTGTGGCACCCAGACATGCGTCACTAGGTATAGTGGATCCCACCATCTCCTCTCACATGACCAAGAAAGTGCAGAAGAGAGAGAAATAGAGATGGCAGGGTAGTGGAGCCCATGAAAAAGTTGGTAGATGTACTGTGCGTCGGAAAGAAGTTGGTTTTGTTGTATCCATTCCTATGTGTATCATTGCTTTTTGCTAGGGATAATAGCAGCGTATGCCTGCTATGGGGTGCCACGACCATACACCGCTTGCTAGCCAGCGTGCTCGGTCTAACTGGGATGCTCATTCCACAGTTTGGCAAGAAAGTGCGAGAAGAATTTTATGAGCCTAGTTAACCATAGTGGAATAAAAAATTACCATACATAAGAAAAAGTGCTACAATAATTTAACCCAAAATATTTCGCTAACTAAACACCCCCAAAGTAATTAATGAATCCAAGACCTTGACTTGACTTGAATCCAGTTAAAGGAGCGTAGCAAAAAGGCAAAGCCTCCTTTCCCAACGGTGCGCGTGAGATTCTTGCGCTAGATCTTGCGGCCCTCTTCCATTAAACATATTTTTACCATTACCAGGGACGGAGGACAGATGACAATCAAGGTTGTAAGGAAAATAGACCTCGTCCCATTTAGTATGAAATTTGGTGTTTGAATGACCAAATGAGACTAATAAGTTTAATTGTTTATAGTCTCACAGAATTTAAAACATGACTTGGACTTAGACAATGTAATTTTTTTCAGAGATCACATGGAAGTGGAACCGAGCATAATAAGAAGATCACGTGCACACAAGTCAAATGAAGAGTTTCGGCCACAGCAAACACAGCCAGCTGACGCACACATCCAGAGTGCATCTGACGCGTCAGATGAGGCCCGACGGTGCATCTGCTGCTTTCGAGTGATGTCGAACCGAGCAGCTGACGCGTCTGGAGGAGAGGTCCCCACCATTTGGAGCCAGATTCAACGGTCATGTTGCCGCTAGTGCGTCCGGAGATGATTTTGGCATGCGGGGACCTATCGGGTCAGGCAGCGGACGCAGTGAGCTATGCGTCCGATGCGGACCTGGCGTGTCCGATGCTTTCGGCAGAGCAATGGCTAGTGGCGCCAACGGTCGGGAGGCGACGACCAACACTCGAATCTTAGCAGCTGACGCGTCCGATGGCCACATCTGTGCGTCCGATGGCAGTCAGAACGGCTAGTTTCGCCTCCAACAGTTATATTGTCATTTGGGCCTAGTATAGCACATCCAACCGGGTAAATGAGAGATGTGAGAGTTGGAAAAAATATCTAGGGTCCTTGTCCACCATTTTAGTGCTCTTCACTTGCATAGTTCTTAAGGAAATATTCGGTGATTAGCATAGGTGCTTTGCAAAGTGCTTAGGTTAGTTTTGACCACCGCTTATGCGCTTGCTCTAGGCTTAAGTTTAGTGTTTAGTAAGATTTGTATATCTCCAGGAGTTGTAGATCAGATGGGCTTGAAGTCTTGCGAGACCACACCAACCGCGTTTGTGGTGTGGCCGCCACAGTGTACGGGAACAAGGCCTGCGGCGATTGCCGGAAGCTTGATAGTGAGGATGGTGGGGCACATCTAGGAGAGGCTTGCCGAAAGGCACGTCGGAGACCCACTTGCTCATGGGGAAGGCCTGAGACTATCCATAGAGGTACCCGACCGGGAGCTTGTTGCGAGGGATTCCTTGTGAGGGGCTCCAACAAGAATTAGGGGGAAGCTTGCGCACTTCTCGATACCTCGGTAAAAAGTGCCGGACTCGTCGACAAGAGTTTGCTTCTCTATCTCACTTTACCTTCCGTGTTTATATTTGTTATCCTAGTTGTATGTTTTACCTTTCCTAGCTTAGTCGATACGCTAGTTGATAGGATTGGAACTAGGTTGCAAAACTCAGTGCGGTAGAGATAGCAAACACACCTAGCAAAACCATAGTTGCACATAAATAGTTTACTTCATTACAATAGGTTTTGATTAGGTGAAGATTAGAAGTCATAATTAGAAGTAGAATTTTAAGTTGCCTAATTTCCCCCCTCTTAAACGTCATGATTCCCTTAAAAGGTGTGGCGCAGTGTTGACATACACTACTATAGAATTGTCCATCTTTGCTTAGGGCTCCAACCCCCCTTCCTTCACCCGGCGAGCCGAACGAGAACCATAGCGGTAGTGATGTGGGGTTTGAAACACTACCGGGTCAAAACACCGACGGTGATGCGAGGAGAGATCGCCGGTTTGATATCGAACCCGCGGAACCGTCACCGAACACCTTGTCGGGTGTTCTACGACCCGGCAAAGCATTTTTGATCCAAGCAATGCGGGTTCGGAAGTCGGCCGGCATAGTTGATATTGGGAGCACCGTCGGGCTTTAACGAACCGGCGTAAGCGTGGGGATAACACTATCGTGTTAGGCGGAGCCGGCGGTGTATCGAAGAGCTAACAATGGCGGCTTTACTTTGAACCCGTCGATGAACTTTACGTGAACACTATCGGTGATCTCAACCCGACGGCGCTATTAGAGTGGAGACTATCGGTTGGTTAATGTAGCCGGCATGGTGATGTTTCGCTGTCTATGATTGTTAGTAATTCAAACCGATAGTGTTTGGTATAGTTACACTACCGGTTTGTTGCTCATTCTTTGTTGGGCCCATGCCACCCGGCGTTTTTTATTTTAAATTTTTGAATTTATTCGTGGAATTCAGCTCTTTTTAAATCCGAAAAATCATCATACATTAATATCGTCAAAACATTACGAGATTTAATGGTTACATACAACAAAATCCACCTAATGTTCTAGAAACTAAGCATACATGAACTTCTAAAATAAAAACACCAATGACCATAGAGTCATAAACATAAATAAAAGCATGACATCTTTCCAAAACCAATTAAGTAGCGATTCTCGCAATCTTCATAAGTATGTGGGGGTGGCTTCTCTTCAATCTCTAGGGCCGGCTAGTTTGCACCATTGTAGGCAGCGGCGACTTCACCTTCGGTGTTGTATTTTCTGTAACAATTATTAGCGTAGCCTTGGACTTGAGCATAGCAATCTTCCCTGGGTTAGATAAATCCCGAGACGCGACCAACAAACACTACGTACCACGCCATGCTTGCCTATACATGTCACCAAAATAGGATGATATTGCTATGTTATTCATAAAAGTTGTAAAGTAAGCACAGGACATATATTTAAAATATCCAAACCGGATTTCGAACAACACTAACTCATGAATTTCAATCACAATTCGAAAGCACGGGTTGCGTGACCGAGACGGGCATTTCAACGAACACCTCAAGGGCGTGACCGACCGCACTCACTAAGCTTTTTGTGCGCCTCGGCGCTCCTATCTTGTCTTGGAGGATTTGAGGGGAGGACAAGGTCGCGGACGGTGCGGGTCGAGGGTCGGGCGGTGAAGAGGAAGACGGCGTGAGGTCATGCGGACGGCGAGAGAGGTGTGGCGGCGGTCCTCCGTCGGCGTGGAGGAAGACCAAGCGGCGACGCGAGGCTAGGGACAAAGCGGCGAATCGGTTCTCATTCTCATAGGTAAAAACTCGTACACCTAAAGGGATAATTAGTTCTCACCGTGGAAGGGGCCGAAGGGGCGGAGGATGCCGGCGCGGCGTTGGGGACGTCGGAGTGGAGGAGCGCGGCGTGGGAGAACGCCGTCAAGCCTCGATTTCCGGGCGGAGCGAACGGCCGGGATGCGCGAGCGGACGCCGAGGGCGGGCGTGAGGGGGACGATTTAACGGCGATGTTGGAGTTGGTGGTGCGCTCCGTCGGGCGAACCGGTGCTCTTTCGGCGGTGGGGAACCAGAATGGCGCGGTGTTCAAATGGCTTGCCAAAATTTCGCTCCGAGCCACTCACCTATATATATATAGGCAAGGCTGGTTTGGGCGCGGTGGGGAAATCTAAATGGCGGGAGGTTCAGATAGATTTGGAAAATTTCACCCCAATCCTATTCCGGCCTGCGGTTATTACACGCAACCCAAAAGTGAAATAGAAATCTTTGCCACTTCATGGATGATCATGTACCTTTGTGAAGGATGTGTAATCCTCCTTGGTGGAAATGGCTTGAATTTTTTTTTCCAGTCATGTACACCCAAAATATGACCCCCACACAAGTTCTTAGGTTTTTTTCGATAAATATTTTAATTACTATGATTTTCTTCTACCTAAATCGGCGACAAGAAGGCTAATTAAACCATGGAAACACAAGAATATGTCTTGGACCTCCACGGTGATTTGCCTCCTAGGGCACATGAGACCCCGTGGAAAAGTCTAAAGCATTCCAGCTCTTTTAGGTGGGTACTTTCGGTTCAAACCATAATTACAAGGTGGCGTCGCGCGAGAAATTCAAATAAACGGGAAAAGTACCAAACCAACTCGAAAAATCTCAAACTTCGTGGGTGCTTCCCAATTTGCATGTGAAAGGCTCGTAAAAAGTTTGAGACCACTACAACACCCGGCAAACATATGAACCACATGGAGCACAGGGAAACTAATTGTATAGTCCTCGATTCGATGGTAGGGATCATGTACCTTTGTGAAGGATGTGTAATCCTCCATGGTGGAAATGGCTTGAATTTTTTTTCAGTCATGTACACCCAAAATATGACCCCCACACAAGTTCTTAGGTTTTCTTGATAAATATTTTAATTACTATGATTTTCTTCTACCTAAATTGGCGACAAGAAGGCTAATTAAACCATAGAAACACAAGAATATGTCTTGGACCTCCACGGTGATTTGCCTCCTAGGGCACATGAGACCCCGTGGAAAAGTCTAGCAAAGATTCCGCTCTTTTCGTGGGTACTTTCGGTTCAAACTATAATTATAAGGTGGCGTCGTGCGTAAATTCAAATAAATTGGAAAAAAGTACCAAACCAACTCAGAAAAATCTTAAACTTCGTGGGTGCTTCCCAATTTGCATGTGAAAGGCTCAGAAAAAGTTTGAGACCACTACAACACCGCAAACATATGAACCACATGGAGCACAAGAACTACACTTTGTATAGTCCTGGTTCAATGGTAGGGATCATATGCTTCTCGTGAAGGATGTGTAATCCTCCTTGGTGGAAATGGCTTGAATTTTTTTTCCCAGCCATGTACACCCAAAATATGACCCCACACAAGTTCTTAGTTTTTTCTTATAAATATTTTAATTACTATGATTTTCTTCTACCTAAACTAGCGACAAGAAGGCTAATTAAACCGTGGAAACACAAGAATTTTTCTTGGACCTCCACGGTGATTTGCCTCCTAGGGCACATGAGACCCTCGTGAAAAGTCTAGAAGCATTCCGTCTCTTTTCGTGGGTACGCTCAGTTCAAACTATAATTACAAGGTGCCGTCGCGAGAAATTCAAATAAACTGGGAAAAGTATCAAACCAACTCCGAAAAAATCTCAAACTTCGTGGGTGCTTCCCCATTTGCATGTGAAAGGCTCGAGGAAAAAGTTTGAGACCACATGGGCCACAAGAACATTACAAATTAATTAGGAAGTTGTGGGACACGAGATATTCCGAGACTAAGTCAATCATCCTAATCCGGCCCCTAACAAGGTATTAGAAGGAGGACATGCTCGTTAGCCATAGGACGATATACTGCGACGACAAAAGCCGAGACCCGACGGCGAGTGTCTCCATCTCAACGAGGACTCGCGGGACGCATAAAGGCACGGGGACGAGCTCGAGCTCGTCCCGGAGAAAAGTTCCGCCTCGAACGAAGCTCCCCCGAGGAGGGGGATAGGACGAAGCTCCTCCGGACGACGAGCTCCTTTCCGTTTCGGGACGAGCCCCAGCGCCAAATCCAAGGACGACATCGGGAGAATGCAGGACGACGGGTTAAGGATCAAAGATCGCAGCCCCTAGCGGCCGGCCTTGCGATCTGAAGATTTCGTATGCGAGAGATCGTCGGCCGCGCGAGCATGGGATCTGTCGGACCACGCCAAGTGACAACAAGCACAAGAGACAACCACTATCACGACAGAATGACCTCGGCGGAGACGAAGTCGAGCTCTACATCGAGCTCTCGGCCACCGTTTCTGCGATCCCAAGTGCGGCATTTAAGGCAAGGCGGCGCCCCACGATCTCGCCCGCGGGCCGCGCGTGCGACGGGGCGGTAAAGACGCGAAGTACGGCCCGGTGGCGGGACAGCTCATTGTCCCCTTCTCGCGCCCGACCAATGAGCTCCGGGGCTCGTCGCGCCGCGATACCACGTGTCGGGATACGGGCCGCCCCTATTCTCTCGGCGGCCGTGGCGTGCGGGAAGTAGGGCGGCGGCCGCACGCCGGATTGCCCGGCATGCGGACATTGCGGGGACTCTTTCTCTTCACCCGAAACTTGTATTCCTTCTATTCTTAGGTCCCTCGCTTGGTGACTCTGTGAGCTCCCCTTACTACTATAAAAGGGAGGGACTCGGCACCCGGAGGGGCAAGCCTCTCTCGCACACGCACATCACTTTCGATTCCACTCTTCGCACGAGAGACTTGGGAGCTCATCTCCCTCTCGCCCGGCTTGTATGCGGCCCGTCGAGCATTTGAGCTCTGATAGTGTCACACCTTTGGACTAGGGTGCTCGGTGACCCGAACGGTATAAATCACCGTGCCATTGTTCTTGAGCTAGGCCATCGTTGCACACATTAGCCGGTCCGTTCTTTGTGACCGTGGTACACGACCACGGCGGTTGGCGCGCAGGGGGAGCGGCGCTAGTGTGGCGTTCACCACTTTGATGGCTCCCTCCACCACCGGTCCGGCGTCCGGCGTCTGCCGTGCGCCGGGACCACGGACCGCCCGGCAATAGCTCAGGGCTCCCTTTGCCGGAGCCACCTTCCCCCTCGAGATGGCGCGGGGACGAGATGGCGTCGCCTCATCGCGGCGCCCCGGCCGTCTTTGAATGCGCTCCGGCCGGGATTACGACCTCCGGCTCGGCGAGCCCGTGCGGCGGACCACTTCTGCCGTCGCCATTGCGGACCTGCTCCGCACATCACGAGCCACGAGCGACTCGGGGGAAGCTCTTTGGCGGCGTCACCTTCTCCCCGCCAATATCGTCTGCGATGCGCCCGAGGGCGAGCCGCTTTCCCGGCGAGTTCCTCGCGGCCTCTGACGAGATGTACCCGCGGCGGCTCTTCTTGCCCGGGAAGTATGGCACCAAGCTCGGAGCAACCGGCCTCGAGCCGTAGCGGGCGACAGCAGGTCTCGCATGGGGGTCAACCCCACATGAGTGCTACATGTGCCCGGCGCCCGGTGGCGGCGTGCATAGCTACCCGCAGCGGGCGAGTCCTCCCGGCACCTTTTCGGGGTTGAGACTCGGCGGCTTTCGCTCGATCGCCGAAGGAGTGCGAGCGTCGAGCAGCTCTGAGGAGGCGTGAGATCGGGAACCGACACCCTCCTCGAGGAGGTAGGAGGTCGCCCGGCGGGTCGCGGGCTCGAGGGACGGGAGGTGCGGCGCCCCGCATCGGCTGGGCCGATGACCTCCGCCGATCTTGGACTGACCTGGGCAACGACCTCGCGGCGGCAGACTCCTCCACGAGGCTCCGAGCGAGGAGGCGCCAGAGGAGGCTCCACTAACGGTTACGCTCCCTCATCGAGAGCGCGGAGCAGCAGGTGGAAAGCCGAGTCGCCTGCACGCCTCGGGAGAGCATGAGGCCTCCTCCCAACCGGAGGCCGAACCGAGGAGAGTCTCCCACGTGTCCACGCTGCCGACAGTGTGGGAGAGAACCGCGACGCCGGGGACACCTCGACGACGCTGAGGCGTTGTAGAAGCGCCCAGACGTTTGCCCCCGCGATCAAGCCGCGACGAGCCAGCGAGACACCCACGCCTTGCCAGGTCTCTACAAAGAAGAGAGGGGCAGCCGCTACGACGGCCGGGAGGACCGTAGCCGCAGTCCCGACCCCCGAGGTCGAGGCGGCGAGCGCCGCCCTCACCACGTGACGCTCGAGCTCGAGGCGAAGCGCGAGGTCGGAGCTCCACCCCGGTTAGGAGGCCCCCGGGTGTTCGCGCCGGGTTCACGAGCGCCGCTCCTCGGCGCTCGGAGCCCCGACCTCCGCTCTAGAAGTACAACGGGAGACGGACCCCGGCGCCTAGCTCGAAGATTACCGCCTCGCGTGTCGCGGGGGAGCCCGATCGACGAGCTCTTTATCATTCGCAACCTCCCCCTATACCTCGCCGACACGGCTCGCTCTCCCCGCTCGAGCACCTACCCGCATGTATGATCGACAGCTTGGCGCGACCTCCGCGATGTCTTCGTTGGTAACTTCTCGTGGGACCTACTCGCGCCCAAAGAACACGTGGGACCTCCGCAGCTGTAAGCAGCTGAAGAATGAGAGCTCGCAGCGCTTATATCCCGTTTCTCCAAGTCAAGTAACGAGCTCACCGACTGGTAGATCATCACCGCCTTTCTTTCAAAGACGACTTATGACGCCATCCGCGGAACTCGCACACGCAAGCCCATTTTGCTGAAGGACCTCCTCGACCGCACTCTAACCACGCTCGGGCTTAGGAGGCTATCTCCGCTAGCCCCTCCACGGCACCGCTGGCAAGGGCAAGGAGAAGGCCACCGATGAGGGGTTTAGCGGCGGCTCGAAAGCCGCGACTCCAAAACGGCGAACAAGAACAGCGCCGGCGCGGGCGGAGGATGACCTCGCCGCAGCCACCGAAAAGAAGAAGCCGGCACCAAGGCCGCTGGCCCTCGGTGTTCCCAAGGACTTCTTCGAAGAAGCTCGACCTTGCCTTGCCCCAACCACGGTGGGCCCGGCCAAGCATAAGCTCAGTGGACCGCAGTCGCCATGAAGTTTGTAGCCCGGGCGCAGGGGAAGGAGAGGCCGCTGGCGACGAGCATCACGATAGCGAGTTCGACTGTGCTGACGGACGACAAGGACGTCTTCTTCGAGGACGGCGCCGTCAATGTCGCCTTCGGGCGCCCACCAACAGATGAGTCCGTTTTTTCCGCGAGCTTCTGCGGCGTGAAGTCCTCTTCACCGAGCCCGGCAGCACCCTCCTACCTCAAGTGGTCCGAGGCCCCATCACCTTTCGACAAGAAGGACCATCCCGCACGCCCCCGCATCCGGGGAAGGTTCCCTCTCGTCGCCGATCCCATAGTCGGCACCAAAGCGCCTCGGCAAGGTGCTGATGGACGGTGGAAGCGGCCTCAACCTCCTCTACGCCGACACCATGGAGGCTCTAGGCATCATGCGAAGCTCGCCTCCGACCCTCCACGGACCCCATCCACGGGGTAGTGCCGAAGCGGCGTTATCCGCCGACGCATCGACCTCCCGTTACCTTTCGGCGACGGTAGCAACTTCCACAAGGAAGTGCTCACCTTCGAGGTGCTCCCGCATAAGAGCGCTTACCATGCCTTGCTAGGGCGGCCGTGTTACGCGGAAGTTCATGGCCGTTCCCAACTACACGCACCTCAAACTCAAGATCCCCGGCCGGGCGTGATCACCGGCCAACTCCACCTTCGAGCGCCTTCAACTACGACAAGGAGGTGCGATGCGCCGATGCCCTCATCGAGTCGGAGAAGTCATCCCCGAGATGCTAGCGTGGGTGCGCTGGGCAGAGGACTCTGCCGAGTCAAGAAGGCCGTGAGCGCTACCCAAAGAAGGTGGCGAAACTCCTAGATTGAGCTCGAGAAGGCGGCGGATCCTTTTTCGAACCGGGATTTAGACGCCAAGAGGTAAAGGTCGATAAGGAGGGACGCACCCGTCGACGGGTGCAAAACTCTCTCCCAAATAGGAAAGCGAGCTGGTCGATTTCCTCGCCTTGAACCTCGGCGATTACAGGAGACCTCGGACATGCCCAACATACCGAGGGAGGTCACCGAGCACTCCTTAAACATCAAGCCCGGTTCTCACCGGCCCGAAGGGCTCCGACGCTGATTTTATTGGATGGCGAGCAGTAAACGCCGAGAAATAGATAAGCTCTTAGCGGCGGGCTTTGTTAAGGAGGTGTATCATCAGTGGATAGCCAACCCCGTACTAGTTAAGAAGAAGAATGCGAAATGGAGAATGTGTGTTGACTATACGAGTCTCAACAAGGCATGCCCAAAGGATCCGTTTCCTTTGCGGCGCAAGATCGACCAAATCGTTGACTCCACCTCCGGGTGCGAGACACTCTGTTTTCTTGACGCGATACTCCGGCTATCATCAAATCGCGATGAGCGAGCTCGATCAGCATTTCGCCACCTCCTTCATCACTCCCTTCGTAGCGTTACGCGTAACCATGCCTTCCGGCTGAAGAACGCCCGGCGCCACCTTTAGGTGCATGCGCGAAAGTCTTCAAGAGCTTCTCGGGAAAGCGTGGAGGCATCGTCGATGACATCGTAGTCAAGACAAAGCGCGCGGGGAACTCATCCCCGACCTCCAAGATGTCTTTGGCAAGCTTCGTGAGTTTGGGGTGAAGCTCAATCCGAAAATGTGTGTTCGGGGTCCCACGGGAAAGCCTAGGCTTTATCTTGTCGAGCGCCGCATCGGCCAACCCCAAAAATCGAGGCCATCCACAACATGGGCCCCATCAAGAACGCCAAGAACGCATAACGGCTTACGGGTGCTTGGCCACCCAAAGCAGGGTTCATTGCTCGGCGGGCTTAACAGCTTCTCGCTATACGAGGCTCTTGAAGAGTCGAGCGCCGCTGGACCCGCCGAGGCCCGATCGGCAGGCCGACTCTCGGAAGAGCTCTTGGCCTAACCCACCCATACTCATCACCCTGCCTGGACGAGCCAATGTGTCTTTGTACATTGGCGCCACCGCCCAGTGGGTGAGCACGGCGCCATAGTGGAAAGAGGAAGAAGGCCGTATGGCCGGGTGCAACGTGCCTAACTTATCCCAAGTCCTCTCCGACATGGTCGACGATATCCCGGCTCGAGCTCGCCTATGCGCTCGATCCAGCGCCGCAGGCGCAGCACTATTTCGGCGCTCACCCGATCACGTCGTCTCAAATTTCCGCTCGGCGAGATCATCCGCAGCGAGGCCAGGCGCATCGCCAAGTGGGGTGAGCTCATGGGATCGGACATTTCACTGCCCCAAGGGGCGCCATCAAGTCTCGAGGTTCTTCGGCTTCATAGCCCGAGTGGGCGGAAACCAGTACCGCCGAGGGCAAACGGCGTCAGTACTGGGCCGCTCGCTTGACGGCTCGTGAAGAAATCTGGCCAAGGGGCGATCTGGTCGCCGTATCACCCGGTATAGCGTGCGCGCCAATTACTCGATCCGCCTTCACTTCACGCGCCTCAACAAGCGTTCTTGAAATCTGCCCAGCTTTGGTCAGCGGTGTCGCTCGCCGTCGAGGCTTGGCATCAAGCCTCGGTCGGAGGGGATTCTAAGCTCGTGGGCGACCAAGCCACAAAAGGAGGCCGATGCCAGCCCAAGGATGGTTCGCATACTCGCAAGGTGCGCGAGCTCGAAGAACGCTTTGGCGGGCTAGAGTTCAAGCACATCCGTCGTCAATACAACGGCGACGCCCCGGCGTCCTCGCCAAGCTCGCCTCCGATCAACTACAGGAGGTCCCGTCATCTTTTGCGCATGACCAGTGCGTGCCCTCCCATTCGCTTCGAGGGGAAGGTTGAACCCGCGCACAAACCCGTCGGGGACTCCGTTTGCCCCCTAAGCCCACCAAGGCCGAGGACCTCGAGGCTCGAGCTTCGCCGATGGAGCTCGACACAGAAATCAACCTCGTCGGATCGAGGTCCTTGTCACCTCGGGCCGAAGCCCCCGAGACCCGATTGGCGGCTTCCCATCCCGGCATGGCTACGGGGCGACAAACTCCCGTGGAAAAGGAAGAGGCTAGGCGCGACGCCGTCAGGCCAAGTCCTACGTTGTCATCGGCGCGAGCTCTACGGGAAGGCGCCTCCGGGGTGCTTCAACGCTGCGCCACCTTTGAGGAGGGCACGAGCTCATCGAGAGAGATCCACGCCGGCGTGTGGGCATCATGCCGGCTCCGCGAAAGCTCGTAGGCAAGGCGTTCCGCCAAGGTTTTATTGGCCGACCGCCGTCGACGCCAACGAGATCGATGCCGCTGGAGGGATGCCGGGTTCTTCGCCAAGCAAACGCACCTCCCGAAACGAGGCCCACCAAACGATCCCCATCACTTGGCCTTTCGCGGTGGGGCCTTGCCCTACATGGTCGGGTCCCTTTGCAAGGTCACCGGGGGGCTTCACTCACCTCCTCGTCGCCATCGACAAGTTCAACCAAGTGGATCGAGGTGATGCCCATCTCACGCCGCGAGATCGCAGGAGGCGGTCAAGTTCTTCGGCGGCATCATCCACCGCCGGCGTGCAAACTCGATCATCACCGACAACGGCACCAACTTCACCGGGCAGATTTTCTCGACGGGTGTGGCGACTACAACATCGCGTGGCGGGCCTCTGTCGACCCACCCAAGGATGAGCGGGCAGGTCGAGCGGAGCCAACGACATGATTGCGGGGATTGAAGCCAAGAATCTTCAAAGGCTGGAGAAATTCGGAGGGCGATGGCTCGCCCGAGCTTCCGATCATATGGAGCCTCGGGACTACTCCGGCGAGCCACGGGCGGACCCCCTTCTTCCTCGTCTTGGCTGAAGCCATGCTCCCCCACCGACCTCGACTTCTGGCGCCGCCCGGGTTCAAGCGTACGACGCGCCCCGGCAGCCAGACCTCACTTTCGAAGAGCGCCATGTGGACCAGCTGAAGAGCCCGTGAAGTCGGTATCGTCGCTGTCGACCCAGTACTCGGCAATCGTGCGCGCTACCATGACCGCCATCGAGGCGGGCCTTTGGAGAATCGGCGACCAAGTCTGTGGCGTCTGAGCACCAAGGTGAAAGCACAAGCTCGGCCCCCAGGGAAGGACCATTCACCATCGCGAGTCCTCCGCCCGAGGATCATACAAGATCGGGACTCCCGCGATCGTGAGCTCGCCAACTCTTGGAACATCGAACAGCTACGTCGCTTCTACCCTTAGATGCATTTTTGTAACATCATCTTTGCGAACTCGAATAACAATGACACACCTCGATGCAAAAAGTTGTGCAAGCATTGATTCCTTTTTCCGCAATTTGTTAAGCAATGGCTGCCCTTTACCTCGGCCAAGGCCCGCCCTTGCTCGGGGGGCTACGAGGGGCGGGGCGTACACCCCGCCTTTTCACCAACTCTTTTTCGCAAACAACACGAACACTTTCGGGGGAAGAGCTCGATCAGCTCAACCTCGCTTTCGTTACCTATCTTTCGATGGCGTCGAGTCCGGCAAGCTAAAGGGTTTGAACAACATCCTCGGCGAGGTCCAACGCGCTTGCCCAACGAGCTCTAGCGCCCCCGCGGCCAACAGTAAAGGGCCCGTTGCCTTAATCGATAGGATGTGAACTCGAGGAAACTACGAGCTATGGAAGCGCAATCACGGGGAAAGATAAAACGAGTCATTCATAACTTAAATAACTTGTTATTGTTTTACACTATGCCTTGAGCTCGGGGACTTTGTTCATAACAAAGAGCAACGCCTCAAGCCACCTAACTTTTGCGGCTCACTCCTCATCGTCGGGACGAACTCGTCTCCTTACGCCTCGCCCGGTGGTAGGCTCGAACACCTCGAGCTCCTCGACGGCGAGCGGAAGAGCTTCGCGGCAACTTCTCGAGCGGGCCTCAGCGGTGGCGGCGATATCTTCGGCTCGGCGCCCTCGCCCGGCTCGAGGCCAGCCTTTGCCCACTATCTTGGTCGAGGTCCGCATCCCGAGGATAGTGGGCGAGAACCACGCCAGCGCCTTGTGGGCGACTGGCCGAGCATTGTCCCTTACCGCGGCGGGGCGAAGCACTCGGTCGCGCGGTCCTTCCACCTTTCGACTCGGGGCCTCGCGGGCGCCCTCAGCGTCGGCGGCGAGGTTGGGTGTGCTCGCGCGCTCCGCCTTGCCGCGCGCGGCCTCGGCCGCCGTTGTCGCTCCAAGAGACCCGAGGCCTCGGCTTCCCCGGATCGGAGCTCCTCGGCCGCCACGGAGACCGGTTACACGCGACCCCGCGAGTCGCAGCGTCCAGCGGCTGAAGGTCCTTCTCCTTATGCTCAGCGAGTTGGGTATGCATCGCGGGGACTCGCGGGCGCCGGGGGGCCATTCCTTCCCCTCAAGCTCCGAGCCAACCCCGCCGACTTCTTCTTCGACTCTGAGGAGTAAACAAATCAAGCTCGTGAGATCAAGCGGGGAAAAAGAGGGGCTCCTTACATGCACGGCTGATAAAGCTCCTCGGCTCCTCCCACAGGCGAGATTCTCGGCATCAAGCGAATCTCTCGGCCTCCGAGCGCCAAATAAAATCGACCCATCGGCGGCTTCGTGGTCGTAAACTAAAATACCCACCCTATCGGCCTAAGCGCTCAAAGGAAAACAAGGGAGACAATGAGTTTGGAAGTAGCGATTACCTTCGGCTTCGGCCGCGGTCTGGGCGCCTTCCCTTTGGTGTCGCTCCCTCTCCGGCGTCATGGCCCGATGCTCAAGCGGCGGCGCTCGAGCTCACTTGTCGTCAAGGCCGGCCGGAGGCTGCCGAAACTCTTTACGCATGAGCTCCTTGTGTGACAACTCTAACAGCGGCTCCTCCTCACGCTTCACCGCGCCGCTTCCGTACAGCGGACTCCGGTCGGCGACCTCCCCCAGAGCCTCGGCCGGCGGCGGCGCTCTCCCGGACCACCGCGGATATGCTCCACTTAACATCGTCGTACCGCTGAGAAGCTCACGGTGTGCGGCGGACACTGTGAGTCCCATGCTGCCGCGGGACCGGGGCTACGCCTAGCCTGCCCGGAGAGACCCTCGATCTCGCTTCCGGCCTCCCACCGCGCGGTTGAAGCCGACGGCCGCGTCCCTCAAGTCCTGCGGAAAGGGCAAATTAGCGCCACGGGTTCGGGATCGGGCGGAGGTGGGCGCGGTTAGATCTCTTACCCCAATAATGTGGTGGGCACGCCCGGCCCCTCGGTGGGAAGTGGCGGCACCTCCGCCCGCGATCCGCCAAAGCGGCGGCGCCGTTCAGCCGGCCCGCAGCGCGCGAGCGATGCACGGCGGCTCGTAGCCGGCCTCCCAGCGGAGGCTCTCGGGCGTCCCGGCCGGCGATGTCAGCGGCGGATCAGCGTCGGTAGCGTTGGAAGGTCACCGCGTCCCCAGAGGTGACTCCGTCCCGGCGCTCCATAGGCGGGCTGCGTGCGTGTCCACGGCGGGCGTCGGGGTCGGCGTGGCGCGGCCCGAGACCCTCGGGAACACCCGAGTCTCCACGGCGAGCTCATCCACGACCGCGTCACGCATTGGCGTCCACATCTTTGGGCTCGCCGTCGCGCCCGCGGTCTCCTCGGCGGGCTCGTCGGGGAACCCGGCGTCAGCGGCGCTCGCATGCCGGTCCACTTCCGCCCGCACAATCTCCGTGGCGGAGCTCGTCAAAGACCGGGTCAGCGCGCGCCCGTATCCTTGGGGGCCGCCTGCGCCCAGCGCCTAGAGCCGAGACTCGCCCTTGGCCGAGATGATCTGCGCCGCCAGTCCAGGCAGGGACATCCTCGCGCTCTCCCTCCTTCTCGGGGAGGCGGGGTCAATCACCTCCGTCTCCACGGCTCCAACGCACGACGGCGGCAGGCTTCGGCACTGGGTCCTCCGGCCACGGCGTGAGGCGATCAACGACGCCATCGCTTTGAGTCACCTGGGGCGGTGCTCGGCGGCGGCGCAGCGGCACTCCCGCGGACCGGAGGTTGCTCCTTCCCTCGGGGCATGGGGGCGACCACCCGAGGGCCCGCGATGGGAGGCGGAGGGACCGCCCGAGCTCGACCCCGTCGCCGTTGAGCCGCCCGGGGGGTTCGGGGGTCCCAAGGGCTTTACCTTCTCCCTGCCGCGGAAGCAAAGTCAAAAGTCGGTCGAGCACGACGGAGAGTTCGACGGCGCGCGCGTGCTCTCGAAGGCAGCGAGCTCGAGGCGGCTTACCCAGCGACCCGCAGCGTCTCGGCCGCCCCTTCTTTCTCCTCTGTCGCGGGGTGCTCGTCGGCGCTCTCTTCCCTGCGGCAGCGGCCGAAGAAGAACATTGTGGCCTTGCGATCTTGGCCCGATGAGGCACGGCGCCACCGGGATGGCGGCGTCCCTGCTCTTCCGGGCGCATGCGGTCCCTCGGACCCAGCGGTCGTCTGCCCGGCGCCAGCGCTTTCACGGGACTCCTCGGCGGCGCTGTGCGACATCTTGGCGGCGGCGGCCTTGCGAAAGCCCGAACCGTTCTGGCGGAAACGCCGAAGGGAAGGGAGGCGCCTCGCCGGCGGAAGTGAGACTCGAGATGGAACCTCGCCAACCTGCAGATGAGTAGAATTTACTCCTGTGAAAAGTAGAGCCGGTTCGAAAGGAAGAAAATGTGGAAAGAACTCACGGCGCCCGCGTCGTCGCGTGGCGGGGGCGCCTGCGGTATGCCATTGGGTTCCGTCGGGATCTTGAAGCCCCTTCCGGTGCCGCGGACCACCCACTCCACCTCGTCGCGCGAAGCGGGGTCGCGGTCGCCGTACCTTCCCAAGGCTTCTTCTCCTCGGTCATCTCGAAGCGGAGAGCTCTCCGCTTCAAGGGGAACGACCCGTGCCGGGAGGGCCCAAAGCGTAGAGGGGAGGGGGCTCGTGAGGTCCGCAGCTTGGGGAGCTCCACGCTCGAGCGATGACCTTGACCTCATGGGCGAGATGGGCGTAGGGAGGTTCCCTCAAAACACGTCGGGTCGAGGAACACGCCGCCCGGTAAAGCGCGGAAGAGGGTGCTCCTCGTCATTCTTGATAAGAACCGTGCGTCTCCACCCGGTGTTCGGCGTGCGAGAACGATGGTAGAATTCTGCCTCCTTCACGCCCGGTCGAGGGGTTGCGGCCGCGATACAACCCGATTGGGACGGGTTCCTTCAAGCCGTCGAGCTATCGTCACCTTGGCGTGGAAGTAGTGCTTGAAAAGCTCCCAATCGGGCTCGATCTGACCACCTCGCGAGAGGGTGGTGAAGGTCGCGATATGAAGCCCAGCCGTTGGGGGTTCGGGATGTTGGCTCGGCCCCCTGATGCGACAACGGCCGCGAGGAAGGAAGTCGGGCAGCGGGGACTCCAAGCCCCTAACGTGGAAGGAGGCGAAGGGAGACAGCGTAACCGTCGGGCGGGTGGGAAGTGGCGCTTGCGCTGGAGATGCGACGATCCTCTACGGGCTGCGATCGGTGTGAGGGAGGCCGCGGCGCCATGCACTCTCGGCGACATATCGCCGGTCACCTTGGACGGCGACCACGAACCCATGTCTCGCTCGGCTCAGCACGAATCGGGGAAGGTGTGGGCGGGGGCTCTCTCACGCGGCGGCAATGGCGGATTGGCGATCTAGGGCCGGAAGATGAGGGAAGGGAGGCGCGCGGAAAGGAAAGTGAAGGGGAAAACCTGAGTCCTCCCTATTTATAAGATGAGCTCGGGCGGACTCACCGGCCGGCGGCCGACGGGGTGGCCCACCTACCACTGAACCCCTCCCGCCCTCTCGCGCGCGCCGTACGTGGGCCGCACGGGGGCGGCGCCGCCGCGGATAATAACCGGCCGTCCTTGCGATAACTTCAGCAGCATTTTTTCCAGCGGCTTTTGCTGCTTGACGAAAGAATCCGAGCTCATCCTTCGCGGTCATATCCCACCGAACTGTCGCCGTTATGTCGAGCTTGACATAGCGATGAGCTCTAGCGAATCGAGCTCTCGAGTTGGCTGGCTCTCGTGAGCTCGGCGGACCGCGGGGGGCGCGCCCGAGCAAGGAGCGATAGCGGAGGGGAGGCAGCGACGGCCAGCTCCGAGCATCCTCGAGGGACTGGGCCTCCATCAAGTCGGCGTTTGGGTCGCCGACGATCGCGACGGCCTCGGGTCATCCTCCTCGGCGGGAGGCACGCGCACGCCGGGGGTCCTATGAGACCCGATGACTATAGAGGGCTGGTCTCTAGAATATGAGGTTGGCCCACAAGGCTGGCCCGACGAGCGAGCTCGCCCGAGCGAGCTCGGACCTCCCTCGAGCAAATCCGCTTTAAAGCTCGCAAAAGGCGCTCGACTTAAAACCTGCGCGGTAAAGTCGGGTTCAAGCTCACCGCCCTTCCTAAAGGGACCCGAAAGGCACACCGCGGCACAAGCACTCACCAAAATAAGCCTCGCGGTGTGCATCCTCCGCGGCCTCGGGGGCTACACCCAGCAGTGCGCTCGCGCGCACCCTCGATGAGAACATCGGTCCCTACACGATAGCGGCAACGCGCAAGACAGCGTGCGCGGTGGAGCCCCCTCCGGCGCTCGGGAAACTCTTGTGGGACACGAGATATTCGGGCTAAGTCAACCATCTAACCCAACTCGACAAGCGATAAAAGAGAGGAGTGCCCACTAACTACGGCGTCACCGCGATAAAGCCGAACCCGGCGGGGGCGTTCCGCATCGAGCGGGCTCACGGGGGCGCTAAGATCGAGGGGCGAGCTCGAGCCGTCCCGAGGAAAGTTCCGCCTCGAGCGAGCTCCCGGGGAACTTCGGGGATGCGGCGAGCTCGCTTGGATGGCGAGCTCCTTTCCGTCTCAAAGCGAGCTCCGAACACCAAATCCAAAAGGCGATCGGGAGAATCCGGGGCTTAATGATTAGGATCGATATCACGACTCTCGCGGACCGGACGCCGCGATCTCGACCAATTTCGTATGCCCACGAGGAGATCGTCGGCGACGCGCGAGGCATGGGGGCTGTCGGACCGCGCTAAGTGGCGACAAGCATAAAGGGACAACCACTATGCGACAAGAATGACCTCGGCGGATGAAGTCGGGCTCTACATCGAGCTCTTACGGCCACACATTTTCTGCGACCCCAAGTATGGCGTTTAATGTAAAGCGGCGCCTCTATGATCTCGCCCGCGAACTGCCGGCGCGTGCGGCCAGGCGATAGGGGCAAAAACGGCGGCGGCGGGGCGAGTTCATTGTCCCCCTGCTACGCCGGCCCGGCGAGCTCAAGCTCGTCATCCCTGCATTACAGCGTATCGGGATCACAGAACGCCCCTATTCTACTCTCGACGGCCGTGGCGTGCACGGAAATAGGGCGGCGCGTGCGTGCCGCGCCGGACAGCCCGGCGTGCCCGACATTGGAGGAACTTTTCCTCTTCACCCCCAAACTTGTATTCCTTCTATCTCTAAGACCCTCCGCTCGGTGGCCCCTGTGAGCTCCCTTATGACTATAAAGGGAGGGCTCGGCCCACCGGGAGAACGAGCTCTCTTCCACCGAGAAAGCACACACACACACCGCTCGATTTCACTCATCACATTGAGACACGGGAGCTCATCTCCCTCTCTCGCCCGGCTTGTATTACGCCCGATCACGAGCACTTTGAGCTCGATAGTGCCATACACTAGACTAGGGTGCTTTCGATTGCCCCGAACGGTATAAATCACCGTGTCATTGTTCTTGAGCTAGGCCATCATTGCACACATTAGCCGATCGATTCTTGTGGACAGGTGGTATCGACCCGACAAGTAGCATATATGTGAAGGTTTTGAACTTGATATACTAGATATGGCTCGGTAGGAATTTTCATATCATTGAGGAGCATGCTATTTGAATTTTGATTTTTTGAAAACAAATCCCAAGTTCTCTATATATAAAGAGCAAGGTTCATATCATCTAGCTATATCACATATTCCAATTACTTGGGTAACATGGGGTCCCCTAAGAATAAGTGTTCACAAGTTATAGGAATATTAGCGAGAATAAAAAGTATGCAAATTTTTATCACGAGGATAGCATGGAGATGTAGCATCAAAAGTTTTGTCTTTTTAATTTTCTCAATTTTAAACTTCAAAACTTTGGGAGATGTGAGGGTAGAGTTGCACAAACCCACCGTTGAAGAGGAAGGAGTCAAATGGAAGTCGTTTCGTCTTGTCCTTCTACATGATGGATCATTCGGGGTTGTGCAATGTGATGGTGGGAGATCTCGAATGTTTGTTTGTTGTGGTTGAGATCTCCGCATACTTATTCTTGTACTGTTTATTTGATAAAGAAAAACAAAAACACAAAAACAAAGACACAAGCAAAGGGCTCTACGAGTCTTGCACTGCAGGGGGAGCCCTAGATTTTATTATTGTAACCTTTTACTATTATTTGTTTATTTAATATTTTCAAGTATTTATTTTTTATTTCATTTACATTTGTTCACCCCATCATTAATTACTCAAATAAGGCTAACATAAAGAAGCAATGTAAACAAAGCCTTGATTTATCTCCGTCATAGATTACTTCCTTTGATTATAATAATACTTTAAGTTCATTAATCAAAATTTTAACACCATATCAAAATTTGATTAAAAACGTTATTTTAACCTAAGCACCATGCTTAATTTAAAAAAGACCTATTGGTGTACCTATAGAATTCACCCAAACCAAAGCATATGATATAAACAAAGAGAAGCATAAAGTTTTTGTTTTATGGAGACAAAAGTGGCAGAGATGTTGGTGAACATTACCTTTACATACACGAGTATAAGTACCGGCGGCATATGTGGTTGTAAACTTTGTAGTTCTTTGCATTGGTGGCTTGATGATCATGGTTTTGGCCATGACTTCCTCTAGCTAGAGCTGAGGGAGGCACACCAAAACTTTACTCGGGTAAGCAACAAGGCTAGGCCACACACAAATAGTGGAAAACCCTTATTGCTTATATGGAAGCAATATTGGGTGGGCAGTGGAACATTGGTGTTTATCTTGGCCACATGGGGCCGACTGCTCCTCTCTCTTCCCATATTTTTTTAATATATATTTTTTTACATCCTTTTTGTTTCTTTTTTTTTCCTTTCTTCTTTTTTTAATCACCTCTGCATACCTAAGTGTACTTTACCGGCCGCATGTGTGGATAAGAACTTGAATATGTTATTACGGCGGGTTTACCATTGATCCTTCCCAAGCGAACCACAAGGGTAGACCATTCACACAAGTAGTGTAAATGAACCATGGGGCTTAGTGGTGGCGAGAGGTCTAAAGGAAGACTTATTTTGTCTCTCTTTTTTCTTTTTATCCTCTCTTCTCTCTTTTTTTTTATAACTTCCGTCTTCTCCTTTTTGATTCAATTGCCTTTGCATACCTGAGTGTATTTACGGCGTGTGGATGGAGTTTCAAAGTTCTTTGCAATGGTTGATTTGTTGCACATGATCCAACTCGGGTAATTCAACAAGGCTTAAGCCACATACATGGTGTGTATAGACCATAAGCTTTGATGATAGCAAAAGGTCTAGAAGAGGAGAATCCTCCTTCTCTCTCTTTTTTTATCTCTTTCTATATTTCTTTTTCTTTCTTCTTCTATTTTTTATATTTTTTTCTTTTTTCACTCTCTCTTTTTTTATCTATATTCTTTTTTCAATCCTTTTTTCTTTTTCTTCTCTCTTTTTTTAGCATGGCAAGGCTAACATCATCTTTCATTCACCCTTTTTTTTTGAATGACCCCTTAGTGTGTGTGGAGCGTGGGACTTTCACCATCCTCCCTCCCACACTTGGACTTTTTGTGTAAAAGTCAAGTATGCGAGGGTCGGGGTCTCCCCTTTGAGTATGTTCCATCACCCAAGAGCATCAAAGTTTCTAGTTGATGTAGCCCTATGTTTCGAGCATCGCATGCTGTTTGTTCTTCTTAGTCTCCACTGAAATAGTTAGCGACAAGAATGCCGAAGGTGCATACTAACTTGATAACATGTTCTTGCTTTTATTAATAAGAAAGACTTTTTTTTCTTTTTTATTATAACAATAATAATAGGGATTATATTTTTCTTTTATGAGAATAATATTAAGAGATTTTTTTAAAGATAATTATTATAAATATTTTTTTTTTCGTTTTCATGATAGTAAGAATTTTTTTTTAAGATAAACATCAAAATATAAATTTATTAACACATTTTTTTTGATAGTCGGGTATCTCGGCGGTGCTTTGTTTATGGTCACAAGCTTGACCTTGGGAACTTGATCTTCTTATTTGTCAATGTTGGTGTAGTTCAGCTTGACCACCAATCATTGACCGTTTATGATCAAGCTACAAGATGCGCCATCGTGCCACTACGAGATCGGCAATACTTGTGGTAGGCGAAAGCATCCACAACCATCCTCTTAAAGAGTTTGTGAGCGAGGATCAAGAGGTGGTTGGGATCCTCATAGAATGCGTGGTCGAAGCGAGACAAACTCTAGAGATCCAAAAAGTGAGCCGCGAAACATGAGGAATCCCAAAGATGACTTTTCATGCTCATTAGCGGATTTCATCTTGGTCTCTAGAGTTAGTGCTTACGGCATGTCCATGGCATAGGAGTTCTTATCCTTGAAAGATGTATCATGAAGGGACGAGCGTTGAATCTCGACCACTGTCGAGAACAAGCGTTTTGATGGCGAAGGGACCACGACTTTTGTTCGGCGAGGGTGATGGATGTTCCATTTCACAAGGATGAGAGAGAAGCTACGGTGAAGCGAGTGGGGATATGAACTTTGCCACCTCGAATGGGTTTTGGATGGGAAGATGCTCCGCTTTTGGGATTTCTAGGTGAGAGGCGGAAGCATTCTTTCCCAACTTTTCATCATGGCTCCCATGGATAGGTTTTTTCATGAAAAAGCTTTTTCGAGAGGGTAGCCTATGAGAAGATCAAAATCGAGGATGGAGCAGGATATGGAAGTCTAAAGGGAACCTCGGTTTCATGAATTTCAAGCAGCACGGCCCTAGCAATCCCACAACACTCAAAAATGAGTCCTGATGGACTTTTGAAGAGTTTGTCGGTCGGGACTAGCGGCATATTGCCCAAAAGGGTTTCCACAAGGAATTGCGACATGATATTAGTCTTGACGTTGGGGTTGTGTAGGGCATCTATGGAATTTTCCTATATTGAACAAGATATAGTCGTGGAAGGTGAAAGAATCGAATGGCTTTAGAAGAGCGTTTCAACTCCATCAACCATTCCTTTGCGGTTCTATTTTTAGAGGAAATTTCCATAGAAGGAAATATGCTCCTTTCATGCCAAGAAAGGTTGAGGTTACGCCATAATCCTCGAATTCAATTGGAAACTTTGAAGGATTAAACATTCCATCCTTTGATGTTCATGGTTTGGGTGAGCGCTCAACAGTCGAATCTAAGGATGGCAGGGGTAAGGATTCGGCTGATGAGGGCTCCTCAAAGCTTGACATGCCCTGTTTATGGATAGGGTTGGGTTTTACAATGGGAGAAGCGTGCTTCTCTAGGATGTGATCAAGGATTTTCCTTTGTTCCGTCGAAGTTTTATGTGCAAATGACCCTCCGCGGTCATGTCAAGGTATAGGGCAGCTTCTATGTCAAGACCCGAACAAAGAGATGCAAAATCACACTATCGAGTAATGACAAGTACGGGCTAGTATGTATCAACATTAAAAACCTAGCCCGGGCTGCACCTATGGATTCCTTCTCATTTTGCTTGAAATCGAGGATTGCCCTTGGTAGAAGCGGCGATACGAGACATGGGGAAGAATGCAAGATAAAACTTGTCCTTAAGTTCATCAGTCTCCATTCGCACTCTCTATGGCATTAATGTACCATTGCCGCCTCTCCTTTGGGGAGAAGGAAACAACTTCCACTTAAGAATTTCTTGTGTCAAGCGGGGAATGCTTAGGCATGAACACATTTCCTCAAAATCTTGCGGATGGTCAAAAGGATCATCCTTGTTGAACCCAAAAAGAAGGGTTGTGCCCAAACCATGGCTTTGAATCTAGGGTGGAGTTCACGGGAATTTGGATGAAACGTTGGTTTTGAAAGGATGGTGGCTCTAAGAACTCCCCCTTTGAAGAAGCAAAAAAGATTTTGAATTGGTGTGGGCTTCATGTTCGAAAAGGTGAAAGAAATAACTATTTTGGTTTTTATAAAATTAGAGCATACGGATACAAGGACGAACTAGGCTCGAAGAAAATAGCAACCGTTCCCGACAGCGGCGCTAGAAATGCTTGTTAGCGTTTCTTAATGAAAGCGAAAATCATAGCGCGCGGAAATACCATTGTAGCACTTCACCGGTGGTATTCGAGGGGGTATCATATATTTCACGAGGAATGGAGGTACTTTCTCTAGCTAGTTTATCCAAGGACAACCCAAAGGGTAGAGTTGGAAAAGAGGAAAGAAGGATTCCTATGGCTTTGGATCTAAGGATAGCTAAACTCCACCTATACCTGCTCACTTGGGCACGAGGAACACACCTAACACAGGCAAGACCGGCAATTAGCTCTCGAGGCGTACCTAGGCGTGGGGATAACAAAGGGACGGACGGGGCTGTCACCACACCGCCTACCCCTCAACCATGGAGCAGCGAATAAACAATAGATAACTCCTAGCTCGGACACCACGTCTACGCTAGCGGCTACAACCTAGTGTTTATGAGGACCCTACGCGGAGGTTCCTCTACTAGAGCTCTACCCAAGGATGGACTATCGATCCTAGAAGCAAGTATAAACAATGCTTAACTAAACAAAGACTTAATTACCAAAGAATCATGAACACTCACTTTGTAGCGATCCGTCAAGGTACAAAGCGGATGCTCGTCGATGTACAAGGCGGGGGAGACAGGCACGTCCGGCACTTCCTCGAGCTCTCCCTCACATCTCTCTACTACCAAGCTCTACTAGCTAGCTAGGGCCTAAGCCCATTGGAATGTTGCTCTAGAGAAGAGGAGGAGCTCTTGATCCTTGGAAAGTTGTTGTTGAGAGTGGAGATGGAGCTCTCTACTTATAGGTGAGGTGGAGGGGGTGTTTGTCAATTTCTCCTCCCCTCATTATGTCCAAACCGACCACAATACATTGGTTACGAGGTTCACCGCACCTAGCCACCACCTTAACCGACCTTGGTACATCGGCATGGCCCACGGCGAAGTTGAGGGCGGTTTTGGTGCCCCCTGGCCCCCGCACCCATCCTTGGGCCAAATGGGCTGAGATTTGGTGGGTGCATCGGGCTCCCAGTAAGCTTTTGAAAAGGTATAGTGGTCCAAAATCTGAGTTCGTATGAGGGAGATATGCCAAAAATACTAGACTCCACTCTTGCAGTCCATGATGGATTTTGGTTGGACTTGGGCCTCTACTTCTTGGGTTTATGTTTGGACATTGATATCCATGATTGTTGGGCTTTTCTCCTCTTTTTCCCTTGCTTTGCATTGGGCCATTTTATTATATGATTTCTTCTATATTTTCCTTTGCCTTTGGCTCCTTTTTTTAAATACTTTCATGGTTGACTGTAGAACAAGTGAATCCACCAAAACTATGAAAATGGTTAGCTTAAAACCCCTATCTACATTGTTATTGGTGAACTCTATATTGTTTATTGGTGGTATAAAATATGAGTTAAGGACCACCAACACTCCTGCTACTGTCGAGGGGGAGGCAACCTCTTCAAGGGAAGCACCCTGGCACATCCAGTGTCGACACCCTCCTCAGATGATGATCGGCGAACTTGACCAGCGGGTCACACGGTCCAAGTCCTATCAGATTCCCCACTTTGCTCACTCTGCTTTTGTAGCTTCTTTTGAACCCCGAGATGTTGGACATGCTTTATATGATCAGATTGGGTTAATGCCATGCATGAGGAGCTTGAGAATTTTGAGAGAAACCAAGTCTAGGTTCTAGTACCTCCACCTCCTGAGTGTCATCCTATAGGTACCAAGTGGGTCTTCAAGAACAAACAGGGTAAGGATGGGGTGGTAGTAAGGAACAAGGCTAGGTTAGTAGCTTAGGGGTATTGTCGGAAAAGGGGATAGACTATGAAGAGACCTTTTTGCACTTTTGTTGCTTGTTTAGAGGCCATTAGGATCCTTTTAGCCTTTGCAGCTTCAAAGGGGTTTAAGTTGTATCGAGATGGATGTCAAGAGTGCCTTTCTAAATGGGTATATAGAGGAAGAGGTCTATGTGAGGCAACCCCCAGCTTTGAAAATTCAAGTACCCGGACCATGTCTTTAAACTCAACAAAGCCTTGTATGGTCTTAAGCAAGCCCCTAGAGCACTGGTATGATAGGTTGAAGTCCTTCTTGATAGCTAAAGGGGTTTGTGATGGGTTGATAGATAAAACATTGTTTTCCTCAAGCAAGGCATTGACACTCTCTAGTTCAGATTTATGTGGATGATATCATCTTTGGTGATTCCTCTCATGCACTTGTTTTCAAGTTTTCAAAAATCATGAGTAGGGAATTTGAGATGAGCATGATGGGAGAGTTGACTTTCTTCCTTGGGTTGCAAATCAAGCAATCTAAGGAAGGGGCGTTAAATGCATCAAGGGAAGTACACCAAGGACATCTTGAAGAAGTTCAATATGGGCGAGGCCAAGCCTCTTTCGGCGCCCATGTCGACCACAATGGCACTTGCGCCGATGAGGATGGAGAGGCCGTGGACGGAAGGAATACGCGGCATGATCGGGTCATTGTTTTTTACGATGGCGACAAGACCGGACATCCGAGTTCCGCGATGCGCCTCTGCGCATGCTTTGAGGCTTTGCCGCGCACCTCTCATCGCCCGAGGGCGGTGAAGAGGATCTTTAGGTACCTCTAGTTCACTCTGAGTTTGGCCTTTGGTATTCGGCTTCTTCTTTCTCTCTCGCTTTGTGGTTGATACGATGCTGATTATGTTGGGTGTTGCATTGAGAGGAAGTCCACGTTGGGGACTTGTCGGTTTATTGGAACTTCTCTTTGTGTCTTGGTCCTCTCGCAAGCAGTCTAGTGTCACACAATCTACTACCGAGGCGAGAGTATGTTGTCACTGCTGCTTGCTGCTCACAACTGCTTTGGATGATAGCCACTTTGAGAGACTATGGCCCGAGCTTTTTGAGAGTGTCGCTACTTTGTGATAGCACTAGTGCCATTAGTGTTGCTAAGAATCCTGTGCTCCATTCCAAAACCAAGCACATAGAGGTCCGCTTTCACTTCTTGCGTGACCACAAAGAGAAAGGTGACATAGACTTGCGCCATGTTGACACCAAACACCAGCTTGCAGACATTTTCACAAAGCCACTTGAGCAAACCCAATTTTCCTGCTTGCGAGGGGAGTTGGGTGTTTGTTATCCCTTTTGAGTGGGATGTTGTCTCTCTTGTATATTAGTTTTGCTTTTTTATTCCTTTTTGGCTTTTGTATCATATTGCAAATCATTTCATCATGTATATTAGATCATCTTGAGCTTCTTGGTTATATTGATTGGAATGAGACTATGCTCTAGTTAGTATGATTTACATGATGGTGCTTGTGGCTTAGGCTCATCTTGCTCACTTGATATATGTTATGAGCTAAGCTATTTTTCTAATGTGAACTTAAATGATGAAACATGAAAATTGTTCACCACTGAGATGGCAACTAGCATGTGTAGGATGCATGAGATCCCTTTATGCTTTCATGTGTATGCTAGGTTGCTATGTCTCATACCTTGAGTTATACACTTGCTTAGATAACCTTGATGCTCATGTGCTAAAATTTTGAAATCTAAGCTAAGTTTTGGAAATGAGAGAAGGGTCCGTGCTGTCCCACCATCAAGGTCTCGAGACTGCTTCCTATTGCAAATGGTTGAACTTGGACCTTGTGATGGTGTTTCAGGAAAAAAAAAATCACTCAAGCGGGG